>NDGM011159150.1:0-10900 GCA_002564305.1 Octomys mimax | reverse complement strand
TAAAGCACCTGCTTAGGCAAGCTTAGGCAAGCACAGGGACTGAGGTTCAATCCCCAGCACCACATGCTGCGCCAGCCCTGCTCAGCCCTGGCCAGAGTCCAGGGTGTAGTGGTGTAAGCCTATAATCCCAGCACTGGGGAGGCTGCAAGGAGGAGGATCATGAGTCCGAGCTGCGCAGCTGCACAGTAGACCCTGCAACAACCAAATACATTAAAAAAACAAAACAAAACAAACAAAAACAACAACAAAAGAAACAAAATATATGCAAAAATGTTATGGGAAGATTCACACAAACTACAGGTTAACGGAGGACATGGGAAATGAATAAAGACATCAGAGGGGAGGCTTTAATTCTTCCTGTAATTTTTTTATTCTAGAAAAATCTAGTAAAATGTTAACATTTGTTAGAACTCAGTGGGGGAGACATGGTGTTTCATTAGGTTGAGCTTTAAAAAGTCTATACTTAAAATAGTTCATTAAATAATGCTACTTAGCTTTGAATTTTAAAATACCTTGTTACATATCTGAGAACTGAAAACCCTTCCTAGTGACACATTAATAAGAATAAATTCCAAAGACCTAATTGTAGAGTAAGAAAAACATTTCTCCTGACATAATTTTAATGCCTGAAAAACACCTTGTGTTCCTTAATTGGAGGCTGAATCCGACATCTGACAGCACCATGATGTCTTTCATCTTTTAATAATGCTGCTTCCTCTATGCCAGGGTTCTTGGCAAGGGAAGGGGTCCTGCGGGGGGAATATACTCATCGGGGACTGAGCCACTGCTGAGTTTGTAGCTAGCTGTGCCGCAAGGAAGCAGGGCCTGGATGGAGGGGTGGATTGCTCCGGATCGTGTCCTGGCCAGTGTTCTGGTCCTGACCCTTTCTTCCCCTGATGCTTCCTGCTCTCTCCGCTTTCTAGATGTCATGCTTTCCTGCAGTAAAGGACATGTGGTCAGCTCACCCTTTTCTTCTATCCAGCTGTATACGTTCTTCCACAATTACATACTCACTGGCAGACGGGTTCAAACTGAGGCAGTGTAGCTCCTAACTTAACAAAGGATTCATATCCAGAATAAAAAAATAGTGCTTGAAAGTTATTCCAAATTGGAGATCTGGCAAGCAGGTGCAGGGGCTGGGGGTTCAATCCCCAGGCCTGCCATGCTGGTCCCACCCCCGGGCGCACTGAGATGGCAATGGAGACTGGGCATGGTGGCATGCACCTGTAATCCCAGCACTTGGGAGGCTGTAAACAGGAGAATCACTATGAGTCCAATCTAGTAGTGAGACCCTGAACACCCTATAGACCCTTCCCTAAAATACAGAAAAAAATAAAAAGAAACAAAGTTGGATCTTGTGTTCACATACTGATCATCCATAACATTCTGTTCTACATTCTCATTATCTCTACTTTCTCTTCCTTAAGCTTGGAAAATGGGAGAAAAAGGCAAAAGAAACAGTTCTGAGGAGGAAGAACTAAGATGTGACATTGTCTATCTACAGCCAGTATTATGCTTAGCTCACTTTGGGTGCACCCCACGTGTGCCACATTCACTGGGTGGGATAATAGACATTGTTTTGCACTGAAAACATTGGTTATATTTAGCATAAACAACACATCTCTGGAAGCTATGTGTATTAGCAATTTTCCTAAACACTAGTTTAAAGGATAGTAGTTAAAACAGTTTGCATTTTATATTTTAAAACTGTAGTTTTAATTAACTGCCTAGTGTTAAAAAATGAACTGAAACTTGTCTAGGAAACTTTATCCAGAATTTAACTTAATATAGACTTGTACAAAAAAGGGAGATTTGAAAACTTTTTTTTTTTTGAAAACTTCTAATCACACAGAAAATGTATGATTTAGGAAAGATTTAAAAAGGATGAGACATTTTATAAATACTGATAAATACTATGCAATGCTTTAATTTACTGTGGCAGATACAAAAATCATGAATTACCAGGTTATATATAAAAAAGTAACTACATGAATTTTTTTAGCTGTTTAAATTAATAAAATGATAAAATGTAACAGTAGTGGTTTTTACTTTTAAAATGAGGTATTATTACACTGTAAACAAAACAGCATGAATAAATAAAATTGATGTGCAATTTAGTGATAAATGATTGCAAATTTCAACTAAATAATAACAAACAACAATAATTATCCAGTTATTGATTGACTTTGTCATTTATAATTTGGCTTGCTTGTGTACTTCTTATTTAAAAAGATATACAAGCACATCATTACACATGCAGACCAAGCCAACACAAGTCTCCATGAGTCACCTCTACCAAGAAAAACTTTACATTTGACTTAACACTTAAATCTGGTTTCTTATACACGATTCTTTTGTGCTTATTAGTAGTAACCTACATTAAACATCTCACTTTCTAATTCAACCAGTACAAGAGAGAAGCAGTTTTATTTGCATATAGATTAAAAATCAGAGTAAAACAAAAACAATGTCTTTAACTCTCTGAGGCTTTCCAAGATTTTAAAGGACAAGTACTCTTTAAATAGTATACTCAACTGGAAAAGCAGAGTCACTTCTGCCTCAAAGACAATAGTAAATGAAGTAACTTCTTTTTCTCAAACATTTGTGGGCTGGCTTCAAAAGTAGTAAAACAAGCCAATTAGTTCCTCCACCCTTAAAGATTCTGCTGGTCAGGTTATAGGAAGCATAGTAACAAGGAAATGCCCTAACTCAAAAGAGAAGATCTGGACAAGTATTATTTGCATATGAATCATATGCTGGTACTAAATGCTGGTTTTATTATTATTGCAAATGTAACTTCAGAATTTTCTGAAGGAAAGCTATCAAAGAATAATAAGCCTTGATTTGGAAATATTTGTAACATGCTAATAAAACTGCTTCATTTGCTATAAATTAAAAAATACCATTTACTGTGACTTAAAATGCAGTTTCTTTTTACATGCTACTTTATTAGAAACAAACAAAAATGGGTACTTTTGAATTTATGTTCAGAATCCAGTGAATAACAAACATTTTGTCAAAACATTGAACTTTATTTTTATACCAAGCTACACTATTTTGACACAAATGTTATTATTGTATTCACTTTTGTCAAATATTTTTGTTCTTCAAAATTAGTGTTTCAGTACAAGTGGTGATTGAAAAGTGTAGATACAAGCCTTGTACATCAATCAAAATATATATAAAAGCAGCTCTTTTCTTTTGTGCTTATAATTGACTTAATTCATCAATGATTAGTTAGAGCTGACTTTTTTCTAATATCTTGATCCTCAAGAAGAAATGACCATTATACAAATATTACAGAGTACTCAAGTAACTAGTTAACTGCCGATGTGCATGCAGACTAACAATACTTAAAAGAATATAACCTTGATTCCAGTTAGTCTGAAAATACTCTTGTACAATCATCTTTATTGATTTGTAAAAGCTGTATACACATCTAAAACCCTGAATTTACTTTGTAAAAATAAATCTTTAGCAATAAATGGCACTATCAAAATCCCATTATTCTCAGGCTATTATGCAATTATTTACATGCTTTTCAGCAACATTTGAAAAGAATCTGATAAGACCCAAAGCCAGTATATCAAAAAACCCTGTGAATTGTGTTGGCAATTATACTGCTTACCTCTATATGAAAAATATGGCTCCATGCCTTATAGTAAAGATAACGCAGCTGTCTGCTTTGCTACCGCGTGCTAGCAGCGCACAAGCCGCCACTGGGCTCAGACTGCCAGAAATGCGCTCTTCGCTGTACCTCGCTTTCCCAGTGGACGCCTGTTACACACCACTTACGCAGAATGATAAAGTGGCATAAAAGAGCGACTCGACCACACCTGTCTCTACTATGGAGTCTTTTCCTCACTCAAGAAATTTCGGTGGTTTTAGAAAATCATGCCTTCACTAAACATATTTCATATTTGCTTTTTTAAAAAAATTCAGTATTTTAAAGTTGGTGAGCTTTTTCCAAGTATTTTAGAGACAGAAACATGAAAAGGTTAAAGGCACAATAAGAGGGAAGTGAATGCTACATATAAATATTATATTTCAAGTCGTCTAGGTTACTCGAGTCCAAAACCTTCTGAATTTGAAATTCCAATGATCAATTTCTGTTTCAGATCTTTTTTGCTCTTGTAGGGGGGAAGGCAAAGTTGATTAAAGCAGGTGTGGGCCACAGGTAACCTAGGAAAAATAATTTTAAAAATATATTAGGTCTTAGAACTCTTACAAAATAATAGGCAAGTTCGAATGTATTTTTCTATGCTGAGATGACTCCTCCATTCCTGTACTGAACACATATTTATTGAGTACCTAACTAAGTACCAGCTACCATTTAGACACAAAGGCTATCTTTACTGACAAGACAATCAATACCCCTGCTCTTATGAAATTTTCATTTAAAAACATTTGATTTAGAATCAGATCTGAATTTGACTACTGCATCTCCCACTTATGAGTTATGGAACTTTTAATTGCCTATTGTCTCTCAATCTCAGTTTCTTTATCAAAATAATAAATCAACCTATTAGAGGTTATTTAGAAGAATAAATATTTACACAAAATACCTAGTAAATATTTACACAAAATACCTAGTAAAGTAGTAGATACTATTACATTCCAGTCTTAACTGTCAAAAAGCTACAAAAGGAGCATTTTGGGAACTCCAGGTGGCCATACTTTTGCTGTTGCTGCCCTTACAGCACATGCAACACATCCCTGAATCCTCAGCATCAGCTGCCTCAGCCCTTTATCTGATGGCATCCTTACCATTACTCAGGATTTCTACAGGTATCTTAAGACCCTTTCTTCTATCTTTTTGTAAACACCACAGAACCAAAATAGCTGTGAGAGAAGTCAATGAATACAAATGAAGACTATACCAGCTAAAAGGAGAACATTTTGAAATAAATTCATACAATTAAAAACTAATTTTTTTTTGGCTGGTTCAGGCTGCCTTAAGTGTGGTATGGTAAGGCAGGTGGAGGTGGGGATCGAACCGCGGTATCCTGTGCCTGACTGCATTTGCCCCAGCAGGCGTTTAAACAACTGAGCTAATCAGCAGGCCCCCAGAGACTAAATTTTGAGAACTCTTTGTACTATAAGATTTACAATTCTTAGGATCACTTAACATTTACTAAATAAGTTCTTAGTCTATGATAAGCACTGTGTAATTGCTTTTATATCTACCATTTCATTTCAAGCAACTAAAATATAGTTGTTATTCTTTCTCTTATTTTTGATCAGCAAAAATAGATGCAGAAGAATACAGGTTATGCAGGTTAAGTAATCTCTCTATGCAAAGCTACAGAGATGGTAAAGATAGACCTGAGATTCAGACCTGATCAGTACAGCTTCAACACTAGTGCTGTCAATACATAATGATTTACCATTCTTATTTAACAGAGATTTAGTGGGGTTTCAATCATGGGTCTTCAGGAAGAATGGAAACTCCTCTTTCAGTTCAAATGTGTGCTTCTGGAATTTGCTGTTTAAAGTCTTCCTTTTTTAAGGTGTTCCTTTCCTGTGTCAGAATGCAATGGTGTGTGTCTCTGATACTCAGTTATATTTAATTTGTGTGACATTTCCACAAGGACTTCTAGGGTTGTTCTAGATTCATGATTAAGCCATATTTGCTCATAAAAAGATCACTGGTACCATAATAATAACTGAAAAAATTTACATGTAATGTCACCTTTATATTAAAATAGGCCACTCAGATTATTACATATATTTTTGAAATATTCTGAAAAATTAATTTCTATTGAGCAAATATATCTGTAACCTGATATGGGTTTCTGTGGATGATTTTTCTTAAGGTCCTCAATTGTAAGTTTTGTTCAGAAATTTAATTATATATAAAATATGTTTTATATATTATTATTATTATTATTTTGCAGAACCAGGGATCGAACTCAGGCCCTTATTCTACTGAGCCATCTCCTTGGCCCTTGTTTTGTATTTTAAAATATCTTGATTTTGGCTTAAATATTAATTCATGAAACACTATTTGTATGGCTACACAGATACAACAAAGATATGTAACGCTTGGCCTCTGCCTTGAACAGCTAGCTGACTAAGATACAAGCTATAATATGGGAGTAGTGTATAACTTTATATTTGAAGAATTCACTGAAGGAACTACTTCTGGCAACACTGAGGAAGTCAACATTAAACTCGGTCTTAGCAGAGGTAACAGGCACATACCATCTGTAAAGGGAACAACTTAAAGGAATGGAGGGAGGCTTGACCTTTGTTAAAGAATTGGTAAAACAGCCTATTGACCAAAGCATGGAAACAAAATTGATAGGTAATTTGGGACAGAAGGCTGGAGAGCTTTACTTGGTAAGTTCTAGATTCCAGAATATAAGCTAATGGGAACAATACTTAATGTCCAGGAAAATCAGTGTAAAGCAAATTAATTCAATAGGATAACACAATCAGAATAGGCAGAACTTGAGCAGGTGGAACAGGAATATGGCTATTTAAATAAGCGAGGATTGAGGAAAAGTTAACTACATCAGGGTGGTGACAAGTGGAAAGCAAAGGACAGATTCTAACTACAGGATTCAAAATGATTATAATCAAAGTGATCTAGTACTAAAGGTACTTCTAGTACTAAGCATCATAGCCAACTCCCCCACACATTTAAATTTACTATATTTCCTGAAAATAAAAGTACTTAAGTAAAAATTAAGGTTAAACAACACAATAGTACAAAGTAGGCTAGCTTCTAAGAGATACTACAAAGCAATTATTTGATCAAGTAAAGTAAAAGGTGGACAGAAATACATTATTTTCAGTTAGTACTGGTATGTATCAAAAATAGAGAACTTTCAGCCAAAGTCTCTCATTTGAAGCCCATGTTTACTCTTTAGATTTTTCTATGAAAGTGATTCATTGCTAACAAATCTCTTAATTCCAAATGTATTGTTATTAGCAATTACAAACATTAAATATAAAATTATAGTTCAGGGTCTGAGGAGATAGCTCAGTAGAATAAACACTTCCCTGGCAAGCACAAGGGCCTGAGTTCAATACCCGGTTTTGCCAATAAATAAATAAATAAATAAATAAATAAATAAATAAAATTATAGTCCAGAAATTTACCAGTTAGTAGAAGTTTCATTCTTTGAAATTTTAAAGTTCAAATCAGCCATTCCCCCTACAGGTACTCTGTCACTTCCTGTAGTAAAATGTAGCAACTTCTTTTGAAGATCAAGAGGAAATCCAAGCACAACATCCCAAAAGTATCTGTAGAATACCAAAGGTAATTCATTTAAAATATCCTCACAAAAGTCTTGCAGATCATACTAAATTATCATAAAATAAGCTGTGAGAAAAAACTTTCAAGATATATCCTGTAACATTTAAGAATGAATTTCCTTATGTAAATTCAATTTTTGATTACAATTATTATAAAGTAACATTTTTATAAAATTATGTAAGTAGTCCAACAGTGGATATTAAAGAACCTATTTTTGTCCTGATTATAATTTACAAGTTTATTTTTTAACATAGGGCTATTAAAATGGTATTTATAAGTACAGCATCCTTGAAGTTCTAGGACCAAAGTTATTTTTATTATTTACTTTTACAGTCTTGGGGGCTGAGCCTAGACCTTGCTGCTATTAGGGCAAGAACCCTCCCATGGAACTACATCCCCAGCTCTGAAGTTTTTTTCTTTGCTTTATTTCTTTATTTTATTAAAGTACAAACTCTGCACTTTTGTAATTGTATAATTTTTTTCCCAAGGGACTACCAAGTGATTTCATATTTAATATTCTCACAGTATAGTCTAGAGATGAATGAGACTGTGAGGCACTCTGTAACTTCTCAGCTAGCTGAACCCCATTCTGCGGTTTCCCCTCCTACAGCCCCACACCGTCTAGCTCACCTTATGGTCAGGTCTGTTTTTGCATAGCCGTCGTACTGAGTACTCCTCTGCAGAGCGTGCATGTCTAGTTCAGGGCTTCCACAGACCAGAATTTCCACCTCTTCTGGACGAAGTAGCTATCAATAATGATTTATTTTTAAAAAGTAATTAAAAGTGGAATTTTTTTTTAAAGTGTGTGTGTGGCCAGCTCAGCCCACCAGGAGGCGGGGCTGGCATGTGGTACTGGAGGATTGAACTGCGGTCCCGGTGCTTTGTTAAGCTTGTTCTAAGTAGGTGCCTTAGACCACTGAGCCATCTCACCAGCCCCAAAAGTGGTATTTTAAAATTAAACTGAAACTACTTTTAGTCACGCAAATAACAAAACCCTTGACTTTCACAATCAATCAAACTATTTTTGAAGGAAAATCTTTTCCACATATATTTTTCCTACTAAACCATGACATTTTGTGCTTCTAAAGGTTAATGTCTTATAAAACGGTAATCAGCACGTGTTACAAAGGCAAGACATAACAGCATGAACCCCAACTGCCCTTCTGTAAAAGCAGCACCAAGCGCCATGCTCTCTCTTGCCTGCCGGCTGCCACCATCACCTAGTGCCTTCCAAGTGCTATGACAGAGGTGCAGGTTCTCAGCCTCCACGCTGCTCACCTGGCTCTTCACCTTTTAGGTGGGTCAATCTCACAGAGACTGAAGTTTTCAAAAATAGAGATCATGCTATCCCATTTAATTCTGACTCCCCCTTTCTTCATGCCCACAATTACCAGTGTGTCGTAATTAAAACTCAACTAGAGCTCAATGAAGACTTTTGTCAAAGGTACTTTCAAACAAGTAACAAACATTACTCTAAAATGAACTGGGAAGAATGGCAGCTGCATGCTCCTGCCCCAAAGAAATCTGCGTAGTTCTTTTCTGTCATCTGTGAAAAATGATTCAAATGAAAAGCCTTACTCTAAGCCCTCCAAACAAAGCTGAGGGGAAGTATAAGTAGCATGACAAAGTGTGTACTATTTCTGACACGGCGCTTCCACCTGTATTTACCTGGCGAGGACAACTCAACCTGAGCTCACCACGGTTATGGAGACGAACTATTTCCTATTGCTAAGAGGGAACACTGGGTTGCGGAGAGGCCTTTAGGAAGCAGGTCGCTCTACGTTCGTCCCTTAGTAAGAAGCTGTGGCTTGTGCTCTGGAGCTGCATGCTAATGTTTTCTGTACTTTGTCCCTCAGAAGTAAGATCTTAAGTCCATGGATCGCTTCACTGACTCTACTTGGGGAAAGCTTTTACAGCCCGAAAGCACACAGAATAGGACACAGAAAAAGAGTGAAAAAAAAAAGTAAGTTTTTAAACTTCCAGAGAACTAAACCTGGAGTGGAAGAACGTTTTCATTTCTAGGTCTATTTTTAAAAAGTAGAAAACATTTTCTAATTTTAAAAGCTTATCTACTGAAATATTTATTGGAAGCATTTGTTAGTGAATAGTATTACAAAATCCAACTGAATACTTGAAGAAGTTTTACACTCACCATCAGAGCATTTGAAGCACACACACTATGAAATCCATAATAAAATGCAGCAAACTGCTTATAGATGGATTTGTTGAGGAGGAAGTCAGTATAAAGCTGTACATATTCTGGAAAGCAATTTTATACATATTATATAACAAAAGTAAATGATAAATACCAACATTTTGACTGAAAAATGGTATCTAACTTACCTTTTCTATTTTGATTGGTAACTGGAATTTTATCACCTCCTGGTTTTAAATTATAAGACTTAATTATTCCAAATTCTTCTTGAAAAACCTAATAGGACATATCATAACAGCACAATCACTGGTATTACTGATGTAATAAATAGGCTTCAATAAATAGCCTTATAAAATTTTAAAATAACAGAGGTTTTTTTCCCTTTTAAACACACAACTACAGAAAGGATTAGCTTTGTAACATTTGTATTTAGAATATAATGTCACTATAGGGAAAACACATAGGGCCTTACATCTGTCTTTTAAATACAGCTAAATACTTTAGTGATGCCCACAAAACGTGTGTGGCCAACTCGCTGACACTCAGATCTTTGGAGCTTTGTGGGTCACTATAATTTCCATCCCCCACCCATTGTAAGAGCAACAGAAATAAATGTTTTGGTTTGATCTGTTAACTTCTACTCCTAACCTCTTATGCTGAAGCTAGAGGAGAGGCTTACTCTTGGAAGACAAAAAGCTCAGAAAAAGTAACCCTGTCAAAGGAATATATAACTACGTGGCACCTAATGTGTCATGCACTTTCATTGACTGTTCCTCTGCATGTGTCCACATCATCAGGTTAAAAGATCCTTTAAGGTGTTTATCAATGCTTGCTAATATATTTCTAACAGTATTTATTAACAAATAGCATTTTTAATATATAGATAATATGACTAACAAATAGCTATATACCCTTAGTACCTGGAATGTTGAATAGAAATCTTCTTCAACATTGCCTTCATATGATAAGAGTTCACTTAATCCGTGGGCCAATTCCTAGAAAAAAAGTTATCTATACTTATAAATCCACTAGTATTACCTCAAATAGTTAAGTAGATCTACTGTAGTTCACTTACATGTGATAGTGAATAAAATTTGAGATTTCACAATAAATGCTTGAGATATATTTTCTTTTTTGAGATATATTTTCTTTTTCTTTTTTTTTTTTGGGTTCCTCGAATGCCTTGAGGGCACTTTTGGCTGGCTGGCTGGCGCGTTGCGGGGATTGAACTACAGCCACCTGAGGCTGACAGCTTTGTGGAAGCAGCTACTTAAACAACTGAGCTAGAGCCAAGCCCCCTGAGATATATTTTCTAAGACATAATTTTTGTTAATGATTTCTATCATCCAAAGACTTGGAAAAAGTAGTAAGAAACTAGATTAAACTACCGAGGTATAACTCCAGGATCTACTTCTTTTTTTAATGTATTTAGCACAGGGTCTATAGGGTCTCACTACACAGATCAGACTTGTAGTGATCCT
>NDGM011159123.1:0-11499 GCA_002564305.1 Octomys mimax | reverse complement strand
CCCCCCCCCCGAAGAAACACCTTAAAAGATGGAAGTTAAATCAGGAAGCAGCCAGGAACCCTCCCTTCTTAGTCAGATGGAAGGGAATATTTTAACCTTCAAAATCTAAATCTCACTCGGAAGAGCTCTCACTGCTGCGCCGCCGCCGCCGCAGCTGCTTAGCACTCTGGGGGGCGGGGGGCTCGCGCGGAACTCACCTAGGAGGTTGTGAAAGGCAGGGCATCGGGGGACAGCCGCACCCAGCCCCGCTGTGTCTATCTGTACGCATAGGTGCTAGCAGACGATTCGGCCCTGGGTGTTCTTTGATACCGTGGTCTTCCAACTCCGTGCTAATGAGTACTCATTTTGTTCTGAGACTAAAAATCGCTCACTTAGGTTTTTGGAAGAAGGTAAGAACTTTGTATGTGAAAATAAAGGTCCAGACTGGACGGTCACTCGTATATTCTGAATGTGAGTCCCCAGTTCATGAGTCAGAAAGTGAAGGTAGTAATCCTGTGTCTGCCACTGAGTGCCAAGCAGACTTTCTGATCTCTTTCTCGCTCCACCCATCTCATGCAGAAGTAACTCTTGTCATCCAATTCTTTTTTTCTAAATCACCCAATTCTTACATCCTCTGGACCTAGTCCCTTCACAAAATCCTCACTTTCCCTTCTCAAACTTCTAGCAAAGCCACACACAGTAGCTTGTTACTGCTACTGTTGCTGTCTTTCATTCTTTGCATGCAAGTCTTTCTTTATGTCCTTACAACCCTTCTGAGACTCCAGTCCCCCACAAATGTCCATGCCACACTGGGGGCCAAGCAAGGAGTTAGAAAGACCCCAGCATCCAGGCCAGAGTCTGGAGCACAGGTGTCCTGCTAGGGCACCAGTGAGCTACGGGGACCAGCTTTCAGGTGTGTAAAGCAGTGTGAGGAAAACAGCAAGCAGCAGGGGTGAGCGTGAGAAGCCCCAACACGCAGGCCGAAGACGGCGGCAGCTCCCTCCTGGGGATGCTGGCAGGAGCAGTGCTGGTGAGTTCTCAGGTCACTCAACAGAAATAAGAAATCTGGGTTTGGACCTGAGATCTGCTGATTTTTAAATGCTACCAACAAATTCCAAATGAAAAAACAGTAACAGGGCCAGAGAGATAGCTCAGCAGCACCTGCCTGGCAAGTGCAAGGTCCTGAGTTCGATCCCAAGTGCAACAAAAATAAGAAAAACCAGTAACAGTGGGCTGTATTTGACTCATGAATTTGTAGCCCCTGGTTGAAAGGCAGGTGACTTATTTCAATTTCCTTGCACATACTAGTTTAGTGAACGCCTGGACGCAGCAAGCTTGCTGGAACCGGACAAGACCAGGCCAGGCACCTTTCCTAGAAGGCCAGGGACTCTGGCTTAACTCATTGTCCCCTTTGAAGCCAATGTTCCCCACCTGGTGGGAAAACTACAGTCTGCTCATCTCTGGCTTTGAAACTTTTTTTTTTTAAACATATTTGATACAGGATCTCACTATGCAGCTTGGACTCTAGCGATCCTGCATTTTTCAGCCTTCCCAGCACTGGGATTACAGGCGGGTACCACCACACCCGGGGGCGTGGCATGTAGTACAGGGAGAGAACCCTGGTCTCTGTGCTTGCCTAAGCAGGCGCTAGTCTGTGGAGCAGTCTCGCTGGCCCTTCATCTCTGGCTTTGAATTGGACTTGCCCCATTACTCAGGGTCGTCTGGGGCCACCATGGAGGAGGACATGTCAGGTGGGCCAAGCTATGATGACCACATAACTAAATCCCTTTGTTATCACTATTCTTGCCCAAGCAGCTCCACCATTATACAAGCTAAACACTTTTATTTTGGTTTTGTTTTAAATTTTATTTTGGGAAGGAGTGAACGGTGCTTATTAGGTGTAACTACACAAAATCATCTTGCAGGAAAATATCTGGATTATGGAAAGTATGTACAGTGGAGTGCTGAAAAGGAGGATCATGGGGGAGGTGTCAATACAATTATGTGGGAATTATCATCCTTGAAGAATAACATGTGGTCATTACTGTGGATCATCCAGATGGCTCATAATAAAATGTCCAAGTGAGTCCCCAGATACTCTGGCTTCTTATAAATTTGTCACCTAACTTACAGCCAGCTCCTCCATGGCGTTGCTTAGCAATATCAGCGATTACTGATTTCTGTCCAGTGAGGAGCTGACTCAGGCCATATTTCACTGTATTTTACATGATCTGGATGATCAAGCAAGAAAAATGGGGCCAGGATGTGCTGATCTGTTTTCCTTTTGGGGTGGCTGCAGGGGCGGGGGGATAAAGAATAGAATCTGCAAGCTTCCAGAAAGGATTTTTAAAGATAAACAATAGCAATATGCACAAGAGAATCAGGCTAAAATAGCATGGCTAAGAGTCCTACCTTTTCTGACCACTCCAACTTAGGCAAGAGAATCAGGCTAAGCCAACACAGCTGAGGGGATGTCTCACCTTTCATAAACATGCCTTTTCTCTTCTTTTTCTTTTTGGTGCTGGGGACTGAACTCTGGGTGCACTGGGCCACACCCTCATCCCTTTACGCATTTTTATTTTGAGGCAGAGTCTTGCTGACCTACCCAGGCTGTCCGTGAACCCGCAATCCTCCTGCTTCATATTCTCGAGTAGCTGGGAGTGCCAGCTCACGCCGCCACGCCTGACTATGAGCATTTACTTGTGTGATTTAAAACCTCAAAACCAATCCCAAAATAATTTAAATATCGGTTCTTTGTTAGAATTTGCTTTCCCTCTTTCTCAAAGTTCAGGACACACAGAAAAGTGATGGTGTAGCATGACAGCTGTATGCGTAGATCCTGCCTGACGGCGGCAGCTGCCACTTCCCAGCCCAGAGACGGGGCAGCTTGCCTAAGGTCCTTGAGACTCAGCTCCTGCACTCCCATGAATGGGGACACACGTAGCTGTAAGGCTGCGGTGAGGATTACAGGTACTCAGCTCATGGCTGACAGGTGCTGCTGGTGACATATATGGCAGCTGAGAGTCTGACTGAAAGGTGCTGGCTGATTTCCTTTACGTCAGGAAGCTTGCAGAAACAGCCTTCTTTAGACCCTCACAGAGCCAGAGTCCAGTTGGTGTCAGCTGAGTTTTTCACTGTGACACAAGAGAAGGTCATGCGGCACAGCACAAGTCTGGAGTTGACACGCATGAGTATGATGCAGAGTTCACTGTGCCCCAAGTAACTTTGCTATTTAGCCTGTCAAAGCTATAGTCTCCTCGTCTGTAAAGCGGGGCTGACTCTTGTGTATTCTTATTCTATGCTGTTGTAAGGGTCTTTAAACCAGAGCTGGGACACTGGAAGCAGAAACAGGGAAACTCTTGACCTACAAATTGTCCAGACTAACTTACTACATCAAAATAAACGACCACCCAGGATTAGAACCTTGCACTAGCATTTCTTCCACAAGTTTATATTTTAGAAGAACAAGGTAAAAGGAAAAGACTGACAAAAACAATCATCAAGCATGTCACACCAAAGAAGTCTGAGTGTCGCAGTGCTTTGTAAAATCTGTCAAAGGGTAAATAAAACAGTATTATTGGAAGAATGCGCAACTCAGGGAAAGAGATAATGTAGAAATCTTCAAATTTTAGTTTGCTAAAGGAAAATCCAAAGAAGACTACATCTTTCAAAAAAGTGGCATCATTTAGTGGCTGAGAAAGTGAAGTCAGGCTGGGGAGACAGCCCGGTGGCACAGCGCCTTTGTGGCAGGGGCAAAGTCCTGAGCTTCCCGGCACCAAAAACCAAAAAAAGAGAGGGAGGTCCAAGAAACNACTCGCACCCAGATCTTTTACTTACTGCCTTTCAGTTCTTACTCAAATGATTTAATTACTCTAATCCACAGTGTATGTTTATGTGAAATAGTTATAAAAATTTCCTGCTTTATTGGCCATGAAAATCAAGTGAGTTAATATACACAGATATCTAATATGTCACAACAGAAGCATTTAACAAATGTCAGTTATTCCTGTTGTCATCACTGCTGCCTCCAGGCCCTTCGCCTCAGAGTTCTAGCTAAATATTCAGTAAGTGAAAATAATGTGGTGAAAGATAATGAGAAAATGGCTTCAGCTGCAAGGGACACAGAGCCCCTGGGCCCATCCAGGCACCCTTTGGGATTTCTTTCTTATTTCAGAATATCTGAGCTCTTCTAATGGCAAACTTGTTTCTAAAACACGTTTTTAATAAATTTGGGAGGAGTTTTCGGGTGGGAGTTGGGAAACTGACATTTTCACTAACATCGTCTTCTAAAATCTTGGATACAGTCTTGCATCACTGGTAAATTATAAAATCAACCAGGGAGCACTTTCTGAGAAAAGCTTATCCATTTATAACGCAATCTTTTTGCAGGGAGAGCACTGGGAACTGAACTCAGGACCCTGACCTTGTCAGTACTCAGTCTTAAAATTGGCAAAGCGTCCCATGTTCTTTCCCTGCTTTTCTTTTTAAGGACTTGTGAGGTGGCACATGCAGATAGGGCCATTGTTTTCTTTTATAGAAACATAAGCCTGGTGACATTTGACCAAGTCCTGGTGCTGGGGGTGGCTAAGGCGATGCCAACACCTCTTTCACCCAGCCAGTCACAGAGGGTCTCAAGGCCTGTCTCTTCTGCCCCCCAGGGCCACCAGGCGGCCTGTGGCTCTTCCCATGGCGCGTCTCTCCCGAGTCCCCTGCAATGGTCCTGTTTATGCTCTCGTCTCCTTCTTGACAGTGCTTGTACCTCTCGTCTAAAGGAGAGTCAGGGCACTCTTTTCCAGACCCGCAAGGAGCACCCAGCCCCTCTGCACCGTGCAGTGCTGCCTTTGGGTGGGGGGTCTAGGGTCTTCAGCGCACTTGGCCCTCGAGAACCGGGCTGCTGGCGCTTGCCCTGAGCGCTCCTGTCTGCAGCAGACCGCACTTTCTGCTACACTTGTCACAAGTATCTGAACCTGTTTATTTGCTTCTATTTTTTTTTTCTCGTTTGAACTTAAGAACTTTATTCTACCTTAAAGTACATTTTTGAAGCAATAAATTTCTTTTTTTTATAAAGAGAATAAAAAATAATAAAAAACCTCATTAGAAATGGCACAGAGTTTCACTAAAGGAGATGATAGGAATTCAACACTGGTTGTTATATTGCATATTGTTGTCTTCAGATTAGTTGTTCAGATTACCAGATATAAGCACGCAAAATTGGTAAGGAAAAATTAAAAAGAAAAAATTAAATATTAAATAGCAAATAAATATATGAACAAATGTTCAACATCACTGGTCATTTGAGAGATGCAAATTAAAACACTGAGATTCCACCCCACCCAGAAAGAATGGCTGCCATGAAGAAGTCAGCCAATGCCAACTGCTGCAGGGGCTGTGGGGAGAAAGCCAGGCTTCTCCATCACGGTAGGAGCGCAGACTGCTGCAAGCACTGGAAATCAGGGTGGAGACGCCTCAGAAAGCTAGCAGTGGAGGCCCTGTTCAACTCAGCCACTGCCCTCTTGGATATTTTCCAGAAGAACCGAACACATCGTACCACAGTGGTACACGTGCACCCGTGTTTATAGAAGCACAATTTGTCATAGCTAAATTTTGGCAACAACCCAAATGCCCATCAACTGCGGAATGGATAAAAGAGATGCGGCACTTTTATACAACGGAGTGCTACTCAGCTGTAAGAGCGATAAGCTTGCCTGCTTCTCCTCGCACTCAGTTTGTTCATTCCAGCACTCTGTACAGGTGCTGCACTCTGTGGTGATAAGAAACGCTACTGAACGGAATTAAAGTTCCACTTAAAGTGCTGCTGCTTTTCCTCACCTGGTCACCTTTGGCTCTCCGCCTGGGCTTCTTCCTAGTTTAGTGTCCAACCTGAAAGCTCCGTGACTCTGCCTCAGTGTCTCTGCAGGGAAGAAAGAATTCTGGGAAAGGGAAGTGTGTGTGTGGCCTCGGCTCTGCGCCCTGATCACTGCAGCAGTAAAGGAGAGTAATTTGTGTCATGCAGAAAAGCCGTCAGGTAGAGAGAGGAAAAGGCAGCCTTGTTTGGAAATTGGATGGAGTCTTGGAGCGCTGGGCAGCTGCGGCACGCTGACAGAGAACCGGTGGGTGGGTCTTGGGTCCCCCAGTGGCTGGGCTCAGGGGTCTCTGCTAGCAGAGGGCCAGCTCACTGACACCCAGAGAGTAAAGGAATGAGCTCAACACAGAATGTTCACAAAGTTGCTAAATTTCACCCAAGTGTAAATCATTCCTTCTTTTTGAATATAACTTTTGTATATAACATAATACTATATTGTATGCGAATGAATTTAAAATCTAGGTGGCAAAGACGTTGTAGAAAATTAAAATATATTTTGCAAATAGTCAATTATGCAATTGAGATGAAATAGCAAATGCCTGCCAGCAAACCAGAAACTTGATAACATAAGAAGCAGAGGGTGCAATTTACCTTGGAGCCCCCAAGAAGTAGGGCGTTGGCCTAAGGATGTTTGAGCAAGACTAAAAAATTAATACAGAATTTGCTTTTCCTGACTTTCATCAGTATGTTAGAAATACAATGTTTTTGTTGACCATCTTGTATGGGCCCCAGTGAAATCCAGACTGTTCGGAAGAAAGCAAGTTCAGCATCATGTCACGCGAGTTCCTTGACACAACGTTAGGTGAAGAAGTCGGACACACAAGCTTCGATCCTGCGTGGTTTCTCTTCTATGAGAAAAGCTATGCATGCAAGGCACACATGTGCACACACACGCACACATATGCACACACACGTACACACAAGTGCACACATACCCATATATCCAGAGACTGCCCACAGTGTATGCGTCAGGAAGAGAAAAGCTTGTATAAATATTTTAATACTAAATTTGCTGGGACATCGTGAGCTTAATACAAGTTACCTCCTTTGGCCTCTACAATTACGGGAGGTGCTGCTGGAGGGGCCATGAGCTTCCAGTGTTACTACAGTGAACGGCAGAGGCATGTACCTGCTCAGGGGGCAGTTTCTGTACATACACATACAGATAAAGGACAAAATTGAAGCCAGGTAAATAAAAAGAAGGGAAAAAGTTGAATTACTTCCCTGAATTACATATTACATTTTTAAAAAAGAGTACTTATCTTAGTTCATTGAAGAGAAAGTTCTGTGTTACTGTCTGTTTGGATCTTTTTTTGTAAGTCTTTGGTTTAATGTTTTGTACTCTAAGTAACTACTTTGAAGATAATGATACACAGTGTAATAACTTTTTGTTTTCCATTTTTATGAAATAAAAATGACAAGGGAACTTTGTATGCACAGAAGCTATGGCTTCTAGACAACTTTTGGTAAACCAGATGCTGATAGAAGGTCACCTCTCACATCACACATAGGTAGAACAAGACATGAAGAACCGGCACATGGTAGCTGGACTTCTTTTAAAGCAAAAATGTAGAAAAGAAAGTTACGTGATGCATTACTAAACTGCTAAAAGCTGTCTAACATATGACAGTTTTTAGAAAAAGCATTAAAGAACACTGAAAATGCCTTATGCAGCAGCTACTTACTAGAACCAACAATGTGGCTGGTGCCGACTGGCACTAGTGCTGTTTCCTTCCCTGCTTTACAAGAGGGGCTGCCCAGTGATGAGGGTGTCGCAGAACTGCCCAAGGTCACCTGGTAGGGAGTGGCAGAGCTGAGATCCACAGCCCAGTGCCAGCTCCACAGTGTCCGCTCAACAATCTGAGCATCTGATCGAGAGGCCGCCAGCTGTCCCGGGTGGGAGAAGCAGCTTGTTTGACTGGCATGTGGGCCACTGTCACTTCTGCCCGCAATCTGCAGTTCATTTGAATCCTCACTAGCTCTGATCAGATGGGTTATAGTGCTGAGGCTAAGAAAAGAATATTTAACAGTTTTTCAGAAAGGAAACTCTGTAGGACCTATTATGTCATTTCTGGGCCTATGGCACATGGAGAAAACGATGAATTACTGACTATAAGCTTGCTTCTCAGAAACAGCAGAGGAGAATTTTCATTGTAAGTAGCTTTCTGACCTGCGACTACTTGCTGTGGAACTTAACACTTGTCTGTGAAGGCTGCTCTGGCCTAAAGGTCTGAAAGCTGCAAAGCTCCATCCACAGCTGACAACAGGGGCTGAAGGGCAGCCACTGCACACGGAAGCTCAGGTTCGACAACGGCACTGGGCCTGGCTTTCTGAAGACAACTGGTCCTGGTGGTACTGGCTGATACTCCCCAGGACTGGCCCAAAGCAGGAGTTTATAGAGCAAAATGTCCCACCAAGTTACCCCTCATGCCAGCTGCCACAGGAAAGGTTCTGTAGGTGAGTAGGCCAAGTGTGAATAGGCACACAGACACACAGTGACAGGCGATTCATTGTAGACCTACGGGCTTTATGCAAATAACAATGTTGTTTGATTCTTTTCAAGTGTGTGTGTGTATGTGTGTGTGCACATGCACACACATTTGTATATTATAGTCTCATCAGAGCTTGCAACAACCTATAAAGGAACCTTGGTGTGTGTGAGAAAATTCCTTTTGACAGCTCAGGTGAAGAGGCCGGACTTGGTAGCTCTGACTGGGTGAGGTCAGGAGAAAGGGCACCGCTGCCTCCTGGCTATTTGGGTCTATGATGCGATCAGCGTCTGAGGTGAGAGCCCGGCAGAGGAGGGCGGGTCCTGCGGGGGGAGAGCTGTCTCGCTGCACCATGCAAGTCTGCTGACAGCACCCCGCCAGGGCGCTGGTCGTTAAGCAGCCAGAGGCACCACTCGCGTCCCTGTCCTTCATTTGGAAGAAAACACCATGAATGTCACATGCCACAGCTGACAGGCGTGGGCCAGTTAATCTATACTGAGGACGGGAGGTCTGTGGGGACTGTAATGTGCCTTTTCTCCTGCAGGACTGGCCCCATTAGCTAGTCCCTGGGGTGATGGATGTGATTGGGGGTCATATCTTGACGGATTCTGAGGCCTCCTTTCTAAAGAGATTCCTTCTGAGTTTAAATCCCAGAGCCGGAAGACGAATCAGCCCCTTCACAGACGCTTCACTGTCTTCTCCTTGCTTCATGGTATGTTTACATTCAAATGCCATCAGAACCCGTTTTTGCCCATATACCTTTGTGCCTTTAGTTCAAGCAAATGGGGGAGGGGAGAGAGAGGGAGACAGAGAAGGAGCAAGCGGTGGTGGGGGTTAGAGTAAGCCGCCCCCAAACTCACAGCGTTTACTTCAGTAAGGCAATTCACATGCCTCAATACCATTTGTAATGTGTGCAACACGAAGAGATTCAACTTGAGCCTTTTTTGATGTTCAAATATAGGAACAGTGCTTTACTATTCCCTACAGAAGAAACAGTGTCTTACTATTCCCTACAGGAGCTAATTACCTCGGCCCGCGTTGCTCTGAGGGAGGTGCTGGGAGGTGGACAGCCTGCTCTCCTGTCCAGGGGTTGATTCCACGGGCGCCTTATCGACCCTGGACGCTTGAATGGATTTTCCTCTTGTCCAGTGAAGCCTTTCGGTCCGGCTGCTTATTCACGCTCCAAGTTGAGGCTGCATGCAAACATCCTCTTGCTAATTTAAACTGAGGTATAACTTGGTACAGGAAGCGTGGCTACAGCGCTGCTTCTCAGGGACACCTCCGCATTTTGAGCGAGACAGGCATGAAATGACTTTCTTTGGGGATCAAATGAAAATTTATGAAAGCTCAACCTGAAGTTTTAGAAAAATAGAAGCTGAGAGAAATAACAAGCTCTTGTGTTTGGTGAGGAAAAAAGAAACCCTGAAAGCGAGGAAAAGTCTGATCTTGGCGGCAGCTCCACACTGACATTAAGCGTGTGCGTTACAGATTTGAATGACTTTCCAGAGCAGAGACAGATGGCGTGTACAGACGGGCGCAGGCGCGTGTGTCAGCTGTAGAGCAGCGTGGGCGGAAGGCTGCTGGCTTTGAAGTCAGACCCTGGAGCCGGCGGCTGGACGCCAGGTCCGTCACTTCTCTGAGCCGCAGT
The DNA here is from genome assembly GCA_002564305.1 of Octomys mimax. Classification (NCBI taxonomy): domain Eukaryota; kingdom Metazoa; phylum Chordata; class Mammalia; order Rodentia; family Octodontidae; genus Octomys; species Octomys mimax. The sequence continues at coordinate 1,520 of NDGM011159123.1, read as the reverse complement.
TTCCACAAACTCGCATATGAAGCTCCCAAGATTGTGAAGAGGGCTGCACAGAGGCCGTGAGGCGTGCGGCGCGGCGCTGTCCTGGAAAGGCCCACCTGTTTGTTCTTCTTCAAGGCCATCCGAAAGGCCCCTGCGCCTCACAGTCAAGTCGCAGGGTGCAGGCATGGACACGGACACGCACACACACACTCGCACCCCCCAGGCCCCCAGCACCCTCGCGCGGATGCCCGTCCTGCCTGCTCAGCTTAGAAGCGCCCTCCCTGAGTGGGGCCAACCGCCCATGGTTTGAGTCCAGTCGGCTCCCCATACCTGCCCTCCTCTGAGCTCACGTTCTCCAGGAATGCTCCCCTGGTGGCTCTCGCTCAGGTTCACACAGTAGCATAGGATGACACGGTGAGTGCGTCGGTGCCAGATGCTTGTGTGTGCTGTGCACGCTCCAGGGCACCTGTCTCATGTGATGCCTCATCCATAAGCGTGTGCTTTCTGTGTTTCAGAGGGAGGGAACAGGTGACCCTTCGGTCACTGACTCACTCTGAGAAGGCTCCTTTTCTGCTCTATACCAGTGCTTCACAGGAGGAGCTCACAGGCTGCAAGGGGGCAGCACTGTCCCCCTCAGAAGCCCCCCAGGGGCCACCAGGGAGGACCCCCACTTCCTCTGGCCCGGCCTCTTTCCCCCTCAATATTTCAAGCAGAGCATGGAAAAGCTGCTGCCCGGTGATTCCTCTTGATTCTGGCAGACGCACCCTGTTTCGCTCTTCTTTGTCCGAAGGGCTCTTCTGGCTTACTGTATATGCATTTACAAACCAATCACAAAGTCTGACGGGGGGTCCTCTTGGAGGTTTCAGTTATAATTGAACTGCCTCTTGTCTTAGTTACTTTTCTGTCATTGCTGAGACACAATACCTGACACCCACAATGAAGGGAGGAAAGGTTTATTTAGCTCACAGTTTGTGGAGGTTCCAGTCCATACTTGGCTGGCTCCCAGGATGAGTGGCATGTGGCAGAGGGCAGCAGTTCATGGCAGCTGAGAGCAGCAAAACAGCAAGAGCAAAAGGGAGGGACAGTGGTGGCAGCAGTGCAGAGGCAGAACTGGGGAGGCTGTCAAAATGCTATTGGGGTGCTGCTCTGGAGAGGATGTTGAAGGTGTTGGAAGCCAGTGGTTCTCCTGGGCCATTCTACGGAGTGACTGTCATGCTGGCTTCCCCGATGAACTTGGCTGTTCCTGTCAGAAGAGGAGCTCGGGACCTTTGTTGTCACTGAGAATGGCTATGGTTCGTATTAGAGAAACACTGGTCTTCATTTTGAGCATCACTTTCTGCTCTGGAGGGGAAGATGGTACCCTGCTCAGCCTCATGGAGAAGGTTGTCGTGTTGGCTCTCCTGATGACAACTCAGCTGTCCTCATCACTGGAGGAGCTCGGACCTCGCTGTGGCTGAGGACGGCTGTGGTGCTTTTGTGGGGAGCTCTGGTGCTTACCTTGAGGGTTGCTTCCTGGCTCCAGTTCAGATCCCTCTGCCTGC
>NDGM011159119.1:0-15025 GCA_002564305.1 Octomys mimax | reverse complement strand
AGTAATCGGTTGTGAAACTGTCTCATTGATATTTGTTTCTCAATAAAATTATTTTTTTAAAAAAGAAACACTAGCCAATGGGATCCTCATAGTAACTCTAAGAGGTATGTATATGGTTATCTGGATGTACTGCTGAGAAACTAGAATTAAGATGCTAAACTACTCCCCTGTGTCACATGACCAGGTAGTCAGAGAGTGGGCACCAGGGACCTGCAAGCCCCAGGCGGACTGGACCAGACCATGGACACAGCACTCAGGTGCAGCTTGTACAGCCAAGGAGTGCTTGCTCAATATGATGTATTGTTAATTACTTTAAGGTTTAATTTAAGAAGCCACCTGCACTAAGGATGTCATACTGACCAAGATTTAGAGTACTTCTAGACAAATAAGAGCGTAGAATTGTGTCACAATTTACTGAGTATCAGAGGCACTGGGGAAATGGGCACTGACGTGCTTTTCCACAGAGGGAAAGTGGAACATGTTGGGCAAACTCACAAGCACATGTTGCGAGGTTAGCACATGGAGCAGCAGTGATTTTAAGTGAAGTAGAGGCTCAGGCGTTGATCTGACCTAAGAGTGCAGGCCGTTCTGATAGCAATCAATAACTATTGGGAAAACCATAGCTACTTAGCCCAGCCTGCACGGGGTGAGCAGGAAGAGTGGCTGCACAGCGCATTACACATCACAGCAGTGACTAAAGTCACTGTTTCCTCCAGGAGAAGCCGCAGTGTGGAGTACAGGAGGACACTGCTTCTTGGCTGAGCCGATAGAGCATCCTGGTTTCTGGTGAACAGCTGCCATTTTTATAGCACTTTCCATGAAAGGAAGGAGGATGAGACATAATGGCAGGCCGTCCTGGAGAGGGCAGACTGTGGAGCCTGCACTTCAAAGCTGAGGATGGCACCCACCTGCCCACCTGGCACCTCACAGGGCCTGAGGCTTCCCCTGAACAGGAAGAAGAACTCCCGGCAGCAACCTCTGGAAGCTGCTGTCTCCCCCACATGCCTGAGCTTGGCTATGGCTGGAGAAGCTCATTTTGTGTGGAGGACAGAGTGTGGTGACCTTCTAGTACGGAAATATTATTTTGGCACATTGCATTATATATGCATTATGTCTACACTTAGGTTTTTTTCTTTGTAAAAATCTCTCATTAAAATATGACACATCCGAAGTATGTACTTTTTTTCCCTACAAGAAACAGTTTCAAACCCATTCATGTCATGAACCATTTGTTTTTCTACTTGCCTCTTGGAAGTTAATAATATATCAAAAAGCAAGGTGGGCCCTACAACTCATAAATTGCTCTCTTGATTACAATGATAGAACTTAATTTCTTTTTCATTCTAGGCTAGGGCTTCTCTATAGCCCTGGAAAAATATTTGAAGAAAAACAATAGACTTCCAGTTCTGTCTGCTTCTCGCCTTCTCACAGAAATACAAAGTGGAAGTGTCTTAAAGTTTCGTGAAGTTGCAGGGCGTAAGTATAAATAATATACTTCTTATTCCTCAGACATCCTAGCCATTGAAAGCTTACACTAATTACCTGTAGTTTCGTTAATGTTATGAGCTGCCCTTCATCTCTCCTACCCAGACACATGGCTCGCTTTCCTCAGCAGATATATTCCGCAGCTTCTGTTCACACCTGACATCAATTTCCTTTGATGTTCACAGTATAATTGAGAACGCTACAGCAAGCTGCACTTGCAAGGAGTGCAGGATGCCTTTAAAAAAATGGCAGGTATTTTCCTCATTAAAGCAGCCGTAACAGATAGTTAGATATGAGGCTGTCCCTCACCTTGCTGCTAATTAATGACTATGATCGCAACCCAAATAAGATCAGGCAATTAAATGTGATAACATTTCAGAAGCAGAGAAAATAGACACCAATCTTGGAATAGCTTCTTACCGATAAATAAAGTTGATCTTTGGAAAATTACCATATAAATGTAGTATTCTATCAAAAAAATCACACAAACAAAGGAACGTAATAATTCTACTTTTAATTGAAACATGAGTTACATATCCCATTAAATTAACACGTTATGTGTTGGCTTATGGGAAGGGATTGTAAACAAGCTCCGTGGCACTCGGCAGAGAGAGACCCTGCTTAGAGCAGTCACTCGCTCATGCACGTCTTGAAAGCTGCTTTAGGAAATCTGTTACATGTGCCTTAGTGAAGGATCTAAGTGATTTTTTGGGGTAACAGATCTGTGACCAGGTCTTCACAGAAAGGAAAATCTCTGGAGGAGGTGGAAGGGAGCCACGGAGCGACAACCACGCTGTGCCCATGGGAGGGCCCTCCAGGCAGCCCAGTGAGTGCGGCCTTGGGGACCAGCTGCTGCCTGGACGAGTCTTCAGATTTCTAGCAGCTGTCCCTCTAGCCGCCACCTCTGGGCAGCTCCTTGTGCCAGCAGGCTGCGGTGCTCCTCACTCTTCTCCTGACTGCCTTGCCCAGGGAAGACACCAGGAAGCAAGGAGAGCTGGTTCCTCATGCCTTGTTCTTTACTGTCCCTTGAAGCTTGGCTTTGATAGTCTCCAATGCTGCTTCTAGGAGACAGCCTTACCTTAGTCTTTGGCCTGTAGAAGTTCCCGCCTAGACTTGCACGTGATAATAGCAACAAGAAATGCCAACCCAGAAAATGTGCCCGTCTAGCATGCTCACCCAGAGAAGAGCCTGAGAAAAGAATTCTCCTCATAAGGCACTGTGGGAAGTCCCTGACTGAAAGTCTCATCACAAAACCCCCTTGTACTGACTCCAACCCCAAGAGCGAATCGCCTCAGAGACGTTTCTGGGGGGCAGGGAACATCCTTGTCACAACTGGCGCCTGCGAGGCCAGCACTTAGCGATACTTCAGAACATCAGAAAAATGGATGGTACCAGGAATCTGATCCACATATACATAGTTAAATAGATTATGAAAGTATATTTATGCATCTATGTGAGTGTGCATATATGCATAATTTTATATGTGGGTCTGTGTTGACCTGAATCCTCGACCGCCAGAGCACATGTAGGGGGCTGCATTCTTCCATCTCAGCCTAGCATGAAGCAGTGCCTGGAGAATGATGTGTAGAGACATGGGAATGCCCACACTTGTACACACCCACCCACCCACACACACACACACACACACACACATGCTTTCTGGGTATTAGTGCAGCTAGGCCACCTGGGAGCCACGCCACCTTTTGTTCCCTGCAGGACTCTCTCAGTCCTGCGATGTCGCACCCTCTCCCTCTTCTTGTTTCGTGCTGCAGCTGTCTTCTCTGTCCCCTCCTCCCTTGGAGCGCCCCTGAGATGATTCCTCCCAGGTGTGTGTCGTGCTTGGGGTGGAGCTTGGCTCTGCGCAGAAACAGCACGTGCTTGTAGCCTTGGGTTGAAGGCGTTAGGCGCTTGGGGCAGCAGTCGCAGAGGAAGACGCCTGACACTGCCTGTTTGGAAGCCAGGCTGTAGGTGGCCTGCATATTCCTGAAGAAAGCAGATGCGCATTTTAATACGGCGAATTTCAATTTTGTTAAATACTAAATGAATAATGAATATCTGGACCAATAAGAAAAGATTACCTTTACAATTTATCTAAACCTTATTTTTCTTTAAAGAAAATGTGAGTAAGATAAACGTGCAGGCCTTTGTGGGCAGCAAATGAGATAATAAATTACTAAAATGCCTAAAAGGATATTTAGTTCTTGGTGAGCTATTTTAAGAAGAAATGTGAAATGCAAGTGTAAATCCATAGAAAATCATCCAGATTCCAAGGAACCCACAGCCGCTGGCTGGTGAAGAAGTTCAGTTCAGACGGGAAACAAGATGAGCTGGACCACTGCCTTTAGTGTATTCCTGTTGAAACAAAATAATTTTGCCCAGTGTTCCACATAATAATCTATGGCTCCAATTTCTGAAAACCTCAGTTGCAAATTACCATGAGGTGGGTTCTTAGCCATTCCTAGGGCCTGAAGGAGAGGGACAGCTAGGAGGAAATTTTCAGTGGGGTAGACTTGAGTTCCAGTCTTAGGCTGTGTTGACTGATTCTGCCTATTAATCTTTCTTTCTTTCCTTCTTTCTTTCTTTCACAATAAAAAGTAGTGATAGGAAAAAAACAGCATTAGAAGTGATACAAGATTTCACTAAACAAAGTAAGAGGAATTCGACAATGGTTGCTGTGTTACAAGACAGAAAAGAAATTGTTCATTGAAAAGGAAAAACTGGGATGAGGAAAAGGACAAAAGGAAGAAGGGACAGGATATGCTGAGGTACATATATAGGCTAGTTTAGAGAACTGTATTGCCAGTTTCTGCTGGTCTTTTGAAAACGTGCAGTTAACGCTTAATTTTTTTTTCTTTTTACTCTGAATGTTTTCCCTTTCCTCTTTCAAAGCTCTTATAACTTCTTTATTATTTTCTTTAAATGAGTCTCACCTATTAATCTTTCTACACTCTAATTTCACCCTTAAGATAAGAATGGAAATCTGTACAAGATACTACTAAATGATAATTTTTTATATGCCGACGCGAGCGCCGTAACGAGCATCATAATTACCCCCTAGCAAATCCTAGCGAGAGGTGCCTTGGGGTTGGGCGTCGCCACCCAGAGGCACAGCTCTAGCTCGGGACGCCCCGCGGCGGCGTCGGCCTGGCTGGTGCTGACTGCCCAGGCGCCAGGGGCTGAGTGTGCCGCGACCGTGCTCGAGTCAGTGAATGAATGAAGGGACGGTGCCACCACGTCTCACCACGTTGCCCTTTAGGCTTTCCAACACGTAGCTGTTGGGTCACTTTGGTGGCCCGGAAGCTGACCAAGGAGATACCGCCCTGCTTCTGCCACGGGTGGAACGGTGTGCGAGGAGACAGGATCCCCGTTGCGGAAACCTGCTCTTGGAGTGCTCCACTGTCAGAGAACAGCTCATACGCTGCAGATCAGAAAAGTTATTCTTTTAGTGGAAAAAACAATAACGAATGATTTCACTTAGAACATTTTTGAGGAATCAAAGCCCAAAACAGATGTTTGCAGTTAAGATTGCATCTATTGATTCGGAAAACACAGACAGATACTCAGATACGATCTTTGGCGAAAGACACAATTCCCAGTGGACTTCCATCATTCCTCTAGTGTCAATTAATCACAAGTATTTCAGAAAAACATGCAAACACGCTTTGCACCAAAGGGCGGTGAAGGCCTCCAGACTTGGTTTTATTTTCTCGGTACTTTCTTGCTTTATCTGAGCGTCTCTGGCTTTGCACTGCTGAATCATTGCCCTTAACACCCTGCCACGCACACACAATACTGATAGCAGATCCATGCGACGGCAAGGCTGGCGCCAAGTCGTAACTGTTAAAAAGTTCTTCTATAAAATGCCGTGGGATTATTTAGGTTAGTAAAAAACTAGCAAGGATTGTTAGGAACTCCAGAAGGATCTCATCAAAGCGTGAGGCGGCACAACATAATGACAGATGGAATTTAATGTAGATAAGAAAAAGGTAATGCTTTTGGGGAGAAATCATTTAAACTTTTCATATACATCGGTAGGATCTGAATTAGCTGAACTTCTCAGGAAAAAATAAGGGGTAATTATGGATGGAAGTATTCATTGAAGACATCTGCTCAGTCTTCAGCAGCAGTTAAAGCTAATAGACTGATGGTTATATTAATAAAGCAAGGGAAAATAGTATGGAAAATATTATGACATTGTGCTATATAAACCACTGATTGAATTTCGCTTAGAACACTCTGTTCGCTTTTTAATCCTTAGCATTTTAAAAGATGCAATGTTTACAAAGTTGAAGAAAACAAAAGAGGAAAGAAATGAGAGGCAGAGCAGGGAGACCTTGGACCCCTGCAGGCTGCGCGGAACTTCCGGCCCAGCCGGAGCTCAGCCCCAGCGCGCTCTGCCATCGCGCCAGCGCAGCCAGCGCAGGTGGGCAGCACCTTCCCAGAGGTCACCCGGGAGGTGGCTTGCGTCGAGTTTTGAGTGAAGCGCTTCATGCTCTTCAGCCCTACAGAAGCACATCTCCCTGCGCCCGACGCGAGGCTCGTGGGGCTGGACCGGTGCGCACGCAGGAGAGTGAAAGCGCGCAAGCCTTCGCTGAAGAGCTGCTTCTTTCTGGGTCCTCACGAGATGCTGCTTGCTTGCGTGGCATTCCCACCGACGGCTTGCCAGTTTTTCACTTTTCTGAACTTCTAGACTAGAAACTCTTTCAACAATTCCCTTCCTCGAAATGATCTTGAGGAATTAAGTGTCTATGACAGTCGAAAGATGCGCATTGCCTTTTCATTGTCCTATGTTATTCATCTCGTTTAAATGAGCTGCTCCTGCAGATACCACTCCTCCACTGCACACGGTCTGGTCCACTGCTGAGTCCCTTCCTGCTAAACCTAGTGTATAGGAGATGCACACGCGGCTCACACAGCCGGATCGGCACCGCCTCTGACCTTTAGGAGAGGTCTTCGGGAGGGAGGTGCGCGTATGAGCTGGGCCCCAGCTTCTCCTCTTTAAGGCAGTAATGATGTTTTCCCAAGGAACCACTTACTGTTTTCGTTTTGGCTGTGCGCGTGTGCGTTCCATACCTTGCCCCGCATCATCTTCTCAACGAGAGCCACCCAACTTCCACGTTTCCTGCAGCACCGTTCACAAGAACGACGATGTGAAATCAATCAAGCGAGGTGTCCACGGATATGTGAGCAGACAAAGAAGACGCGGCGTGAGCGCACAAGGGAGCACTGTGCAGCCAGAACGGGGGCAAAGCCTGACATGTGTCGCGAGGTGGAGGAGCTGGGACGGATGCACTGAAGGAGATAAGCCAAGCACACCGACAGAGAGCGCACGGTTCCAATCACAAGTGGGAGCTAGAAGCACTGAGCCCAGAGGACTGGTGCACAGCGCGGTGGCTACCAGATCTGGGACAAATGAGGTGGGGCAGAGATTATTTACCGGAACAAGGTCACAGCCAGACAGGAGGAGTAAGTGTCAGTGCTGTGTTGCACAAAAGGCGTCATAGCGCACAGTACTGCATGACATAACCCAAGGAGCTAGAAGGAAAGGCTTGGGTGCTGTCCTCCGAGGTGATGGCATGAGGGGCCTGCGTGGATCAAGTTGCAGCAGCTAAACATGTCAAGACACTATGTTGTCACCAGAAAAATGCACATTGGTTGTCCATTAAAACCTTATAAAGGGCTGAAAAAAGAAAAAAAAAATTACATATTTTTCTGCAAAAAAACCCAAAACAAAAAAAAATTTATAAAGGGCTGGCAAGATAGCTCAGTGGACTAAGTGCCTGCTTTGGCAAGTTAAGGGACCAGGGTCCATGTCAGCCCCACCCCTGGGCACGCTGAGCTGGTGACTTAGTCCAGGCATGGTGGTGCATGCCTGTAATTCCAGTGCTTGGGAGACTGAAAACAGGAGGATCATTAAGAGTCACAGCTGCATAGTGAGACCTTGTACCAATACATAAATAAAAAAAGAAAAACAAAAACTTTATAATATGGCAATGGTCTACCAAGCTTGTAGATGAAGAGTAGAAATTAAAAAGAATATTGATGAGGATTTGCTTGCACAAGTAAGTGATTTATTATTTGTCACTGTTACAGTTGAGTGGTGGGCTTCATCGTTTGAGCTCAACAAGAGTTTGCTTTCTAAGCAATCTAAGGCTTCACACATTTGGTATCCAGAGACTGTTCTAATTTGCATTTCTATGTGGTCCGACATCAGATTCCCCCTGCAGACTTTGCATTAACTCTTGGGACCCTTCCACTGTGACAGAAAGGAGGCTTCCTCCGCCTGGCCCTCCGAACAGTCCCCGTTCAGGGCCAGCTCCACAGCGCAGCCCTTCTTTCTAATGTTGAGAGCCATCTCCAGGGGTTACATCAAGCCAGAGAGCAGTGCGTACGCCGATGCTTCCCTCCATCCGAGACTCTGTCCCTGGACGTCTGTGCCGTGTAATGTGTGCTTCTACTCGACCCAACCACCCCAGTGCCTCATTGTTTATATTATGTATCAAATCTCTCCTTCTGCCATCTTAAGCTACTCAATTCTGTGTGCCTATCATTCACTATGGAAAAAATCTCACAGAATGCGGTAATAAGCTACAAAGTTATGGATCTACCATTTGTAGAGCTCACACATAAAATCCAAAGAACAGCAAAAATAAACATGTAACGATTGTTCATTTCTCCTGGTCTTAGCTTTTCAGCGACTGATTATTAAAGAATCCAGGATTTATGACTTTCTGAAAACATGGAACAGTTTCTACCAGAAGGACTACATCTCTATGTCTAAGTTTGGACCAGATCAGATTAAATTATTTGATGTTCAGTGCNAAAAAAAAAAAAAAAAAAGCAGAGCGCCGATCTGCAATGTGTGCAAGATTCTGCTCCTATCAAGAGTTCCCTATGAAGATAAAGAGGAGCTGTCAGTGCTGATTAGTTCATATACCTGCCTGTCTTGCTTTGGGTAACAACCTCCTCTTCACAATTTTAAAATATTGTTTATGTATGCTTTATACCTACCTTTACAAAAGCTAGCTATGAAGCTTTAGTGTTTTATATATGAATGAAGGAAAACATTTTAAAGGAACATTTCCTACGCTGCCTGTTCTTCTTCGCCTAGCGACAATTACAGATTCCCATGGCTGAGGACCATTATGCTAGCTGTTGGTGAGTGCTATATAAGATAAAAAGAAGGGATGAGGTCAGCTCGTAGGCAGCTGCCAGACATATCCTCTTTATTGAAAAACTATTTAAAATGTCCCACCTTCAGTGGAGGGGCAATGATTTAAAACCCACAGCTGCTGCTAGTTCAGTAACAGCAATGGCAGCTGGGTTCCAACTGGGCTTAGGTGGGAGCAATTTTGAGAATAAGATTGAAAAAAATAAAGCCATGAGCTGGGGGTAGAAATTCTTTCACCATTGCAGTCAATGTCAGCATCAAAGTCTGTAGCGATTCCAAATTTCAAGGTGTCACACTTGGAGATTCAAAGCAACTTTGGGAAGAGACGTGCACCACTGCATTGAAGTCTCTTTTGAGTTAAAAATATGTAACTGAATTCCTGTTAGATGATTGAGAGGGATTTTAAATCATGCAAATGAAAGAGCTATTTTTCTCAGGGCAATGGAATTCATGTACGGAGGAGCATTACCGTTCATTAGCATGGCGAAGGCGCACTTCCGCCTAATCAAATGTCCATTAATACTGAGAATGTCTGTCCTTTTCATTGACTGCAGTTTAGAAAGAAGCACATGAAAAGGTGGTCACATGAGATAGAGATGCCTTCATTAGTCAACATGAATGGCACCCTCTTCTTTTTAATGTTCTTTCCTTCTCTTTTTCCTCGGAGCTTCGTGGAAAGTGGCCTGTATAAACTCTCTCTATAAAATGCAATTAATAAGTAAGGGATAAATCAATCAAACTGCTGCTGAAAATTTCCTTTCTGGCACCCCCTTTCAGCGTCTCAGACCACATTCCTAGTGAGGGAGGCAGATCAGGCCTTCCACTGGCTCTTGCTGCTGTGCTGCGCATGGCTGACAGGGATGGAGGGACGGGGATGCACCGCCCGCCCCAGGTCAGGGTTAGTGATGGGAGCAGTGCTTTGGGAACCTGGTGGCAGGTCTTGCATATGATTTACCTGAGCTCAGCCCAAATCCTACTTCATTCCCATGGTGATTAGGTGACCCTGGGGGAGGGGAGGAAAGGCATCTCCTCTCAGATCTTTTGCTTTTTCATTATGCAAATGAGCATAGAAGCTCTGATCCGTGCTAGGCACACCACTGCAGTCCGCCCGCCAGCCAGGCCAACAAAGCCTCTGCCCCAAGGAGCTTAGTGTGTGAGGGTACATTAGCAGTAAGCAAACATGCACGTTGCCACTGTACCTCTCGGTAGCAAGGGGATGAACAAAGCAAAGCAAGAGGCATGCTGAATGCGGCAGTGGGTGCTTGCAGGCTGGCACCCCAAGGACACGCTGTCCTCTCAGCGCACGAGATCAAGTGATGAGATAAGAACCTTTCCTGTCCTCTCAGTGACAGAAAGGCCTGGTGTTCAGCCACGACACTCTGACTTCACAGTGATCCACCAAGTCACACGGATTCAGGAGACGCTGCAGCTGGAGTACTAAGGCTGCACCTCTCATTGGCTGGTACATGCAGGACTGTAGTCTCCAGCGGTACTGTACAGTGACTGTCCATGACGCAGGAGGAGGCGCAGGACACACTCTGATGGGCTGTGACGCTGAGAGACGCTGGTTGGTAGGAAGAGTGGCTGCATGACTTCCTCACGCGCTCTGCCATTTGTGGTAGGTTTACTGTCTTGGGTTCTCGAGTGTGCAGTTTCCTGATGCCCGTGGTACTCACTTTAGTGTCTGGCTTCAAAGGTGATTTCCATCTCTCCAAGACAAATTCTAAGTGACCGAGTGTTTGCTACATTCTTTCAGTTCTCTTTTGGTTCCAAAGTCTTCATCGTTGGATGCCAGTGACCGGAAGATCGAACAGACATGAACAGAGTCATCAGTGCAATCACTGTGCTGCCTTTAACTTTTACATATTTCCCCAATGTAAAAAATCTGCATTCGGTGGTATTTTTCATTAATGTGTTTCTCTACCTAAAATACATGAAATCCTTTTTTTTTGGGGTTTTAAAAATTTTTTTATGACAGGGTCTACAGGGTCTCACTGCAGAGATTGGACTCATAGTGATCCTCCTGTTTACAGCCTCCCAAGTGCTGGGATTATAGGCGTGTGTGCCACCATGTCCAGTTTTATGAAATCTTTTTTGATGAGTCAATAATATAATAATAAACAATGGACTCAGCCCTCCATATTTATGGTTCTGCAAATGTCGATTCAATTAACCAAAATATTTTAAAATTGTATCTTTCTTATTGAACATGTACAGAATTTTTTCTTTGACATTATTCTTTAAACAGTACAATTATTTACAAAGCACATACATTGTATTGTGTATTGCAAATAATCTAAAGTCATCTAAAACATATGGAAGCACATATATAAGCTTGATAGAAATACCATTACATTTTATATGCGGTACTTGAACATACACAGATTTGGGGGGCCCTAGAAGCCACCCACCATGTACACCATCTTAGTTATTTTTCTCATTGCTTAGACAAAATGCTTGACACCCAAATTTAGTGGAGGAAATGTTAATCTTAACGAGCAGTTTGTAGGGTCTCAGTCCAGAGTCGGCTGGCTCCAAGGCAGGGTGGCACAGCAGAGGGTATCACAGAGGGGAAACAGCCTGTGGCAGGGCGGGCAGGAGACAGCAGCAGCAAGCAGCAAACCTCCCTCTCATTTTTATGCCAACCAGGCAGCAAGGCTTTTGGGTGGTGCCACCCATGCCCTTCCATTGTCCACACCCGGAACTATGCTAAGCCAACTTATCACCCAGTACCACCGCCTGAGATCCAGCTTCCTCCCCAAAGCCCAGCTTATGCTTACATGAGGCATTCAGGGACATTTCGATGCAAGCCTCACAGACGCCGAGAAGACTGTATAGACAAATGAGACATGACAAGAGGAACGGGACTTGGAAAATGAAATGAAATTTACTGTGGGCTTCAGGAAAAATTTGAAGATCAAAAGACAGAAGTTACTGGATGGCAAGGGAAGTTGATGGAATAAATTGCAATAGGGGGTGTGAACCTGGAGGTTCTTGGGTGAGCCAGCGAATGACAGAGGAACAGGAGTGGTAGCATCAACCCTTAGCGGTGACTAGAAATAGTGTTGGAAATTTTCATATATAGCAGAGCAGGCACAGAGGGAATGAAATTTCATCATGAGCTTCATCAAGCAAGAATGAATAGTTCACAGCTTGGAGGACCAGGAAATCGGATTTGAACAGTAACCATCAGCTTCAGATCAAATCAGAAGTCAGGGTTTCTCCATGTTGATTTAGACAGAAAGGAGAACAGATATTTTAGAGGACATAGGGAAGGTGGAGAGCGGTTCTGACTTCCTTGATTTGTCTTCTATGGCTTTTGAAGTGTGGAGGGAGAAACTCATTCCTGGTGCCTGTCTGGCACTGAGTGAAATGAAGCAACTGTTGAGCACTTTAAGGAACGTATTTGATACCTATTGAGTCATATGTTCCCAATTTTCAAATGATGTGTTATCTTTCAGGTTTTGGGAACATCACATAAGAGTGAGGTTTCCCCTGTACACAGGAAGAAATACTGACACAGAGGTTTTTTTTTTTTTCAGATTCCTCAGGTGACCTGGGGCTAGGCAGATAACGAATCTTCACCTTAAGGAACATGGCACAGTGTCCTCAGTCTCTGTACAGCCTTGAGCTGCCTCACGCTTACTAACAATTCTGCTGGAAGGAATTTGGTCGTTTGGTTCTATCGCACATTTATGAAACAATGCAGAGAGAGACTTGCCCATGGCGACATAGGCTGTAAGCGTATAAAAACCCCGCACTCTCCACATTGATAGCCTGCATGTGTTCTACTGTGTACCATGCTGAGAGGAGAGGAGAAAACTTCTGTATTAGCCCCCACAGTCCAGTGGCTCACTCCACTAGAATGATACTGCCTCTGGACACGCACCAGAAAAGGGCAAATCGCCTAATCTCCCCGCACCTGCTTCTGCACTCCCCTCTAGTGTGGTCCATATGATGTGAGACAAAGAGGAAGAGATGGCAGGATTTGCTCATCCTAGGGGACATGGTACCACTGCACTAACCACCCAAGTCAGCACAGTAGGTTTCTTGCCACCATAGCATATCTGTGTTCGTTCTCATGTTGTTCATTCTTGCATCATACATTTGAGAAACCACTGTTACCTTCAAGACGCGTAGTTGTAATTCAGAAGGCAAACAGCTTGTTAAGAATTCTCCTTTCAAGGCCAGGGTCAGATACAGACCAAGCACTCAAACAACACTCAAATGAATATGGCACAGATGGAGACCAGAAATCTGGGTTTGCTTTTAGGAAGGCAGCAAGGGAGAGAAAGGCTTCGTGCTGATCCCAATTCCCAACTGGGTTTGAAGAGGTTACAAGACAGATGGGTTAGGGGAGGGCAGGTCACTCCAGGCAACAGGTGAATCAATGTCCATGGAGGAGTGGATGCTCACATCAGGGAGTGCAGGGGCAGCCTCCCTTGGCAGGAAGTGAGAAGGAAGCACCAGCACACAGGTGCAAGGGAAGCTCATGTCTCATTCTGTTCCAACGAAGATCTCAATACACATAGTAGAGCTGTTTCAGAATTAAGACATCCTAAGGCTAGGATGTACTTATTTGAAGCAGATGGAAAAAGGGTATCTGTACAACCTGGAATCAAAAAGGAAGTGTTAGGACTAACAGGATGATTCAAAAAGCTCACTGAAACCATAGCCATAACCAACAATATGAATAATAATTGGCCATATCAAAATCACTCATGCATTAAATTGGAACATTTTTATTATAGTGCTTAGAGCAGAACAAGCATCTTATGTTAGATGTCTGAAGAGCACGCTTCATGGCAGAGCCATTCCCTCTCCTCACGTCATCCTCGGCCAGGTATTTTCTGAGCCAGACCAGGTGGTGGAACATGAAAAACCTATTTTAGGAAGTAGTGGTAAGTTTTTTTATATACAGTGAAAGGTTTTGCAGCTGAGCCCTGATTTCTCTGACTCACCTTTGAGGATTAGCTTCTGGCTGGAGTTTGCTAGGCCTGCTCCCTCATGGGCCTCCTCGGAAGTTCTGGGGATGCTGCCTTTAAAAATCCAGGCTCATGTCAAGGAAGGAGGAGGAAGGATCTCCAGGCTTGCCCATCAGCAGTGCAGCCAGTGGGAAATCCCATGGTACACCCCCAGGCACCTGGAGGTGCGTTTGGAAAAAACGGGATTGAAGTTTTCTAGTGAAAAGCTGCACAGCTGGGAATTCCTAGTAGGGTGAATCCTGCCTCCAGCCTGAATGTACTTAGCGCTGCCTTTGCTTAGTAGACATGAAGGCATGTGGCTTCTTCTACGTTCTCCTTACGACCTTGTTATGGATTTCCTGAAGAAGGTGACAAAAACCACACCAAGAGTTAGGAAAACTCCACAACGCCATCAGAGAAAGGTTTTATTTAAGACATTAAGAAAATACACCATTGGCCTGAAGTTCTAGACTGCAATCTACATGAGGTTTTCAAATGTCTACTGAATTAAAGCTGAGTGAAATGAAGGAACATGTCCATTTGAAGTCTCCTAAAGCCCTGTTCTCTTTGTTATTTTTCCCCAAAATGATACTTGGCTTGATGCAGGAAAAAGTCAGAATTTCATTTTGGGGAAAGCATGTGAGAAACATAACAAATGTGGACTTTCTTGATCAATATATTCCAAGAGTTGACATGATAGGGGACAGTAAAGGTGAAGTCAGCATTTATCATCTTATGTGCAATTTATACATGGACCATACAAAAGAGAACTCTGCATAAGTTTTAGATTTATTAAAGCATCTTTGACAAATAAATAGAAGCTTAAAATATGAAGGGAAGCTGTATGATATAAATTTAAGTTACTAAACCACTGACTTAGATCCTTCCAGAATGGGACTAAGTTGGTCCTCTCCTGAACCCCTCCAGATGATCTGACTTTGTTTATCTATTAGAAGTTCATGGTGTAATTATGTAGTGAGCGCTTGCAATGGAGCAGAACTCATCTGTGAGACAATTCTACAAGATATAAGGTGCATAAAGGCAGATCATTTGTCCATCGCTGAGATTTATGATTTTACACTGTGCATAATGTGCTTAGTTAGGTATTGAGTAACTACTCAGTAGAACAATTCAGTAGCTGAGATACTAGATGCAGACAAAGGCATTGTCCACGTCTCCCGATAACACATAGTCCTTGGTTACAATGAATACTGGGAAAGATAACTGTAATGCAACCCAAACAGCTTTCACAAAACAATTTAAGCACATTTATGGAGATCTAATCTACATAACATAAAACTCACCCATTTGCTGTGCATAATTTAATGGGTTTTTTTTTTTTTAGTACGTTCACAAAGTTGTGCATAGATTGCGATATTTTAGTTTTAGAATGCACCTTTCACCC
>NDGM011159116.1:0-29407 GCA_002564305.1 Octomys mimax | reverse complement strand
AAAAAAAATAAAATGATTTCTTTTTACTTTTGTTGCTTGCTGTAAAAAGAAATAAAAACCATAGAAAAGTGTGTACACTAAGGATCTGTCGTGAATTCACTGGGAAAATCTATAATTTCCTGTTGAATCCTGTGGAGTCAATCCACTTTGCTAAAACCCCATGTCCCAAGGAGGAAAATAGAAAGCGTGGTAAATAGACTACAGGTCAAAAAGGAAAGAGTACATGGTTCTTCTCCTGAGAGTGGCTCATTCAGCAAGAGCTTTCATGGTTACCATGCAGAACCTGCCACTGGGGAAAGGGAATCCTGGGAATGATGCAAGAAGCACTGGAGACAGGGGCCTTATTAAGCCTGGGGAGAGTCGAGGCTGGTTATTGGAACAGGAAATGCAGTTAATTATGCACACTGTTTCACAGGCTGCACATGCAGTGCCAGGCTTGCTTTTCTTCTGACAAGGTGTGCATTCTGCCTTGACCGTCACAGATTGGTGCTCTCTCAGGAAATTAGATGCCAATTGGAGTACAGTTCATGGCTGGCTTAGGTAAATGTGCTTCACCGTCTCTACAGTTACATGGATAATTGAAAGTTAAGAGCAGAGGTGAAACTTTTGTAGGAACTTGAAATAACTCACTCTGTAGACAGTCTTCTGTGATCTTATGTGTGGTTAGTTCTCATCGGTTTCTTGGAATTTTAGTTTGGATCTAAGTAACCATAACCTAGAAAACCCTTTGTAAGACTCAAGCTAACACCTGCTTTTTCTAGGGCTGTATTTTGCATACAGATTCTTTTAGTTTTGTATTTATAGACAAAGCCTGGAGAAGACCAGCCAGGTGGCCACGCGGGCCTGCTTGCTTCTTAGTAGGTACCTGAGCTTCCTTGTTCCTCAAGCTGAATGTGAAGGCTGCAAGCAGAGTCTCCAACACATTTGAAAAAGACCTCTAATGGGAACATCATAACAGCTGACTACTACAGGTGTGATACCCTTTGTGTAGTCTTTATCTGCAAAGTGTTCACTGGCCAGCACGGGGCACAGAAAAAGACTGGGGTATGACACAGTCCCTGCAGGCAGTGTCTAGTAAAGCAACCACATAGCCTTAGGAAGGGCATGTGGTAAGATTACAAGGAGGCAGGGATTTTGTCTCACTGTGACAGTTAGGTCACTGCCCAGCAAAGACTAAGTGCTCAGAGAAACCTTTTGTATGTATGATTTTTTTTATTCACATTGATCAGAATTGCAAAAATAAAACAGGATTGTGAGATGTTATTGCAGTGAGTCCTGCAGCACCAGTTCTTACAAAAAGTGACGTTGCTACTCCCAGACACTCATGTACACACTAAATCATTCATCCATCATTTTTAAAAGGAAAATACCTAGTGCTGATTAAAATACCTAGTGTTGAGAGAGAACGGGAAACAGAGATAAGGAAATCTCAGCAAGGCTGGGGAGTTAGCTCAGCAGCATGAACACCTGCCTGGCAAGTGCAAGGTCCTGAGTTCAGTCCCCAGTATCAAGAAAAGAAAAAAAAGTAATTTAAACAAATAGAAATAGACGAGAAGAATGCACTTAAAATATCCAGTGCTATCCCTAGTTGTCTGTAGGTGATGGAATGTAAGTAATTTTATTTAAGTTTAAAATATATCTATTAATTTTTTCTATGTAAGTATTATAACATTTATGACAACGAATTTTGATCTTCTGAAAATATTTCTATTGCAGTGTAGAACTACCTACGTGTGAGAGCCCTACCAGCTCTCAGCGGTCAGGCTTTTAGCGAAGATGTCCCTAGATCTCAGCAAACATTCCGCCCAATTTCAAGTTTGGTTAGTGTCATAAAGAGACTGGCAAGTGCAAGGACCCAGGTTTGATCACTGGCACCGCATGCCATGCTAGCTCTGGAGCCGTGGGCGCCTCCGAAACTGGGTGTGGTGGCACATGCTTATAATCCCAGTGCTGTGGAGGCTGAGCCAGGAGGACTGCTAGGGGTCTGAGCTGTGAAGCAAGACCCTGTACCAACTAAATAAATAAATACATAAATAAATAGATTTAAAAATTAGCAAATCCAGTCCAACAAAATACATACACGTATATACATATCTATATACATATGTACATATATATGCATATATATATATAATAAATCATGACTAAATGAAGTTAATTCTTAGAAAATAAGGTTAGTTCATTGTTTGAAATGTATTAGACAGTGTAATTTATCATATTAGTAGAAGAAAATCTTCTAGGCTTCACTTGCTAGGCGCAATTATTTCAGTAGATTCAGGCAAAACATTAATGCCATTCATTACTCCTTCATGACATACAAATTGCTTAACAAATCTACTTCATTTGCGACAGGCCACCTCCGAAGGCTATTGTCTATGAGGAAGGAGGCTAGCAAATCCAAAGGCAGCCTGGGCTCCTTATTTGGTCTCTGTCAGAAAAATTATAAAATTAAAAATTTTAAAACAGGACTGAGGATGTGGCTCAGTGGGAGAACCTGGCTAGTATGCATGAGGCCTTAGGTTTAATCCATCAGTCCTCTCCAAAAAAAGGAAAAATTTAAAAATTATAGCTCACTTACCTCAAAATTAATGGCAGCTATCAAATGCTTTTATATTATAACCTGGGATAAGGCAACAATATCCATTTTTGTCTCCTCTATTTAATATTGTACTGCAGTTGCTTGCCAAAATCTAGAAGGAAGCAAAAGAAAAATATCTCCCAATGCTTAAAATGTGAATACTCTATAATTGTCTTTTCTATGACGCAAACGCTCTGGTTAGGACTCTCATATGTCACCAAGAGAAACCTACGAGTATGTTCAGAGCCACGTGATTTAGGCTAGCTGCAAGTGACCAGGCTTCCTCAGTAACTGAAAGGAAAAAGAGACTTCAGTGTGCTCACACATTGGGTGCTGTACAGCCAAAGCATGAATAAATCACACTTGTTTATATCTTAAATAAATTCACTTGTTTATATATTACTAAATAAATTCACTTGTTTGTATATTACTAAATGAGTGAATGTGAGAAATAGATTGTTGAGTAAAAAATCAAATAGCAAAAGATTAAGTGCAGCATTATAGCCTCCTAACTTGAACAATCTCCTGAGCCCCCCAATACATGTTCTCTCCATTTTGTTATGTAAATGTCTAAGAATCATCATAAATGCATCTTGCAACGTGGCCCTCCCCTCCTTAACCATCATAGTGACATGAGCACATTCTAAGTAGGGTAGATTGATTTTAGTACTCATACTTTGGCCATAAACATTCCTGTTCTTTCCTGTTGTCAAGATATATATATATATATATATATATATATATATATATATCTTTATCCTGCTGTCAAACTGTTAATTCTCTTAGCCCTACCATTCCTACCCCAAAGCCTGATGTTAATATTTTAATTTTTGTCTTTTGACACTTAGGGTAGCTTTGAAGCTAGAGGATTTGGATTCTATGCCTGGTCTTTGATAAAATGATAAAAATGATTTTTCAAATTATAGCACACATGACCATAGTGACAATGCAGGTCACTCTGTGGCACTGCCAGGAGTGGAGAAGTCACATTTCATTTTGCTGGAGATTAGCCCCGGCTCCATGACTGAGGTGATACATGAAGCAAGGAAAGTACAAAGGTACAGAGATGTGTGGAAAATGTAAGTTCAGGCTGCAAGTGAGGAAGATGCTTTAGATAAGCATTCTGGAGACTGATGGAGAGAGAGCTTGATAATTTTATTATATTTGAAAGTATGATCATTACCTACAGAAGCTCAATGATCTGTTCACTATTAGAAATGAAGATAGGATCGTGGCCAACCGGGTAACATTGATGTTTAATCCATTAATTGTTTTATAATGATGTCTATTTATTTTCTATTTTAAGGAAGTGTCTACAGGGTGTTCAGGGTCTCACTACTAGATCGGACTCATAGTGATCCTCCTGTTTACAGCCTCCCAAGAGCTGGGATTACAGGCGTGTGCACCCAGGCTCAGTTGCTGTCTCAGCACATCCCAGGGGTAGGGCCAGCACAGCAGGCCTGGGGATTGAACCCCCAGCCCCTGTGACTGCTTGCAGGAGCTTTAATCTGTTGAGCTATTTGGCCAGCCCTGAAGTTTATTAAGACTTTATTTTAGAAAACAACTTTACACATTAAATAAACATCTCTGACTACTGTAAAGTCAGGCACCACATTCATATAGTTTGCCATACTTGACTGAGTGATAAATCGAGTGCCTGATACACCATGTTTATTATAAATGTGTATCATTGCTTCAAAACTTACGGTGTTGACCTGTGTGGCATCCCGTGTTCAGCTTCACTTGTGGTCTGTGCTGAGTTCTGTTGAACATTCTGTGTTGAGGTTTGTCTGTGTTGGGATCACCTGTGGCTCTCAGCACTTTCTTTGTGATTGAAGTTGGATCTCTGTAGTGCTAGATCTCTCAGCTTTGACTCTTTAATAGAGCCTGCAGCTGATCTCGTGTAAGGAGATCTCATGTCCTCCCAGCACACATACACTTCCTTTGTCTCTGCATATAAGAGAATGAGATGGGAGAAAGAAACTAGAAAATGACAGAGGTTAATTATTTTTTGAATTAGCAATGTATTTCTTTCCACGCCCCTGTCCTTTTATTTGTGGAAGGAGAATTGTGGTGCCGTAAAAGCCTCGTGGGACCGTGAGGCTCGATCTGGGTTTGTATCTGGTCTCCGTCCTGAACTTGAATCTCTTCACCTTGGAAGACGATGGTGCATCCATTAGGGTCAAATCAGGAGACAGAAGCACACAGTCGTTTGCAAAGGAAAAGCTTATTATAAGATTCCCTAACTATAGTGCAGATTGAAGCAGCAGATAATTGGCAAGTATGGAGGACAGAATGCAGCCGTAGCATTTATAAGGAGCAGCTGCTATCCTGGGACTAAAATAGAGCGGCGAGGAAGAGCCCTCCAACCCCACTCCAGGCTCGGCTCCAGACTCCTTTGGAGAGGGTCTGATTATGGAAAGGTCGCTGAAAAAGTCACTGAAGGGCCCTCCACTGGGCTTGCCGAACCTGCCATCTGGGTCTGTACAGGCCACCTGCAGGGAGGTGGTGCCCCTCCAGACCTGCTTAGAGTTGCTGGTGCCACTGTAGGGACCGAAAGAGTAGACTCTGGTGGGGGCACAGACAGAGCTGGGGTGGCTGCAGCTTGTCCAGCTTAGGGAGTGGTGAGGCCTGGGCTGCGAGGCATCCATGTGATGGGATCTGCATGGAGGCGAGCCCCAGACAGGCAGGGACCAGGGTCACAGACACCCCAAGGACTACAAGGGGCCAGGTACCCCCAGATGCCCCCCTCCCGCAGACTGGCTGTGGGCTGCCACAAAGCACGGGCTTTTAAATAACAAGGAATTTGATACAGCACTACACGGAAAGCAGAAATACACACACACACACACACACACACACACCCTATGCATACATGTCACTTCCTTGCTGTTCTAGCCCTCTGGTAAACTGATGCAGAGGATTATAAATTCAAGCCCAACCTGGACAGCTTAGTAACTTACAAGATTTTGTTGATAAATAATAAGTAAATAAACACATAAATAAACAAACAAGCAAAATGCTATAGATGTAAGTCAGTATGAAGGGCTTAAGCTCAATCATAATTTTTTTTTTAAAACTATAAAAAATAAAAACGCTTCTTCTAGTGCCCTCTAGTGACAGTTTAAAGATCTAGCGTTCAGGTCTATTATCTCTGGGCAGATAATGAAGAATGAATTTGCGCTGAGGTGCAATAAGTGAAGACACATTTGTGAAGCTGTTCAAAAGATTGTCATACTTGAGTGCAAGAGTACTTTTTGCACTTTGAAAAAAGAATATAGACGTTCCCTCTTGCTATATTTATGGTTTGCTGTAACTCAACACAATACTGGTATAAATCTACAGTGCAGACTGGACAGATGTTACTACAGCACATGTAATGTTCTTGCTTTTAGAGAAGTGACTTCCAGATTATGTTTGGGCAATGACACACCTGAATTTGAACGTATCCCGAGCCTCTTAAGCTAAGCTATATGGTGTGCTGGTAGCTATTATTTATAACCAAAATAATACTCCTTGAAATCCCATTGTATTCCAGACACTACAGATGCATTTGGATCTACTAATATGAATATTATTCATCCTATCTTTTAATGTATTTAGTACAGGGTCTAACTACACAGATCAGACTCCTAGTGATCTTCCTGTTTTCAGCCTCCCAAACGCTGGGATTACAGGTGTGCGCTACCACCCCCAGTCCCAATCGCTGTCTCAGCATGCCCTGGGGGTGGGGCCAGCACAGCACCCCGGGAATTGAACCCCAGTCCTTGTGTCTGTCTAAGCAGGTGCTTTAATCTGCTGAGCTATCTGGCTGGCCCTCTATTTATCATACTTTTAAAGAGCTGAGATGAAGCAATTCAGTAGGGCCAGAAAGATGGAATTGAATCAGAATTCAGGTCCAGGCTTTTCTGTTCTAGAACTTAGAATTGCATCTAACTTAGAAACCATAGTCTTTCTCAAGCCCTGGACAGTGTCAGAGAGCTGAACATTGAGTAAAGCACATCCTTACTCTGGACCTTCAATCTGTACATGCTGCTTATCCTTCTGGTATGGTAAACCACTATTCTTTTTAAAGTGGAGGTTTTCTTTTATGTTTTGTTACACCTCCGTAGCTCATAAATTTGGAGCTAGAAATAAAGAACAGAAGAACAAAAATTGAGCTGGAGTTGTGTGCTTAGCTTGAACACCAGAAAATGATTTACTTACAGAGTAAAGAATGATGAAATGAGACATGATTAGGAAATAATGTCTTCACATCATTGTTAGATTTGTACAACTCATTTCACCGAGGGGCACTGGAAGCGGCATTGTACCTAGATTTAAATACATTAATGACAGACCCACCCTGGGAATATTCTAAGTGTCCATCATGGTAACACAGGTAAATCAGGATATATTTATAGAAGAAAACATTTTAAATAAATGGAAAACAATAAACTGCTTCTACATATGAAAGTATGGTTGAATCTACAGGGATAATATGTAGAAAAAATTAGGCATAAAATAAAATGCAAAACAGAAAATCTAATATACAATGCTATCAGGCAATTCCATGTGACTTTTGAAGGTGTTTCCTAGAATAATAGTTGTGTAGCAGCGTTGCGGCGCTTTGGGGGTCAAGCATTTGATCCGGGCAGCAAGTACATGAGCAGAGATATCTGCAAGTCTCATAGAGTAAGAACGTTAAGATCCACAGCAGTTAATCTATGTAATATTTGGATAAAATGGTTTAAAATTTGGCCAGATTCCAAGGTTTTAAAAATGAGAGAAGTAGTAAAATATGATACAGGAACATGATTTAATGTTAAATAGTCATCTGGTGAAGTTTTCTCACTATAGATTTTTAAGTAATGACAACAATGTTTTGAAGTTACAATCTTTTTGTTTTTAATGGATTTAGTACAGGGTCTACAGGGTCTCACTATGTAGATCCGACTCGTAGTGGTCCTCCTGTTTTCAGCCTCCCAAGCGCTGGGATTACAGGTGCACACCGCCATGTCCAATCTCAGTCGCTGTCTCAGCGTGCCCCACTTTAATCTGCTGAGCTGTCTGGCCAGCCCTGAAGTTGCAATCTTGAGAGAAAACAAAGCCGAGCACGAGGCGGAATGTTCTCTGTGATCCTCACTGGGTGAAATAAATGTCTTTGAGAGTTCTAGAAAAAAAAAATACATCAGTGCTAGCTAGCAATGCTGTAGAAAGGGGTGGTGTGTCTCCTCTCTAATTCACTAAAGTTTCCAGATTTCCTAAGATATTTGTGTAAGTGCTTTTTAATAATCAGCGAAAGTAATTAGTGCAAGAGTGAATGTTTGAGAGTTTTCTTGCCTTGAACCATCACATGCTTCCTGCTCTCCAGACAATGGACCAGCTTTCCTTTTCTGAACGTTCACTTTAGAAAGTAACATCAGCCTGACATTGTAGCCTGATTTCTCTTTGCTTTCCCACGTAGTCTGTATACCTTGCCCCAACTGGGCTTTCTCATTTTATTAATTACCTTTTTTATGTATTTCGGACAGGGCTTACAGAGTCTCACTACGTAGATTGGGCTCGTAGTGATTCTCCTGTTTTCAGCCTCCCAAGCGCTGGGATTACAGGTGTGCAGCACCACCACGCCCAGCCTCAGTCACCGTCTCAGCACACCCCAGGGGCAGGGCTGGCGTGGCACTTAGTCCACTGAGCTATCTGGCTGGCCCTATTTATTAATTTAATAAATGGTTTTCAAGCCTCAGTTGTTTGTCAGGCACTCAAAGTACACAACTACAAAAACAAAAACAAAAACAAAAAACAGTGATTCTCGTTCTTTGATTTCTGTTCTCTCTACTGGGGAAGAGGATACATAAATAATGGTCTTAAAGACTGAATCAGCTAATCATGGGGAAAAGTCAGGGGCTAGGGGAGTTTGTTCAGGGGAGAGACCACATGCAATCTAGAAAGATAGGACCGCTGCTGTTACAACTGCCTTGCTGAAGCAATGACCACAGAAGCTGAAGCTGCCTGCTGTAAAAGGAGTAGGAGGAGGGCTGCTGATCAGGGAGGGAAGCAGCAGTTAGGGCTCTCTTGTGGCTGAGGAACTGTGGGGCTTGCTGGAGGCGATCACTGGGAGGATAAGAGGGGAGGAGTATTTCACTTGAAGCCTTCAGAAGAGACACAGGGCTGTGTGTGACACGGATGTGGGTTGCCAGGTAGGATGCAGGAAAAGATTGTTCAAGGCCCAGATGTCTGTGATCGCAGGGCTGGGGTTGGCTGGTGATATGATTTCTGTCTAGATGTCTCACCAAAGCCACATATACTCATTGTCTGAAGATTGCAGGAGCAAATTCAAGAAGGCTCTTGAGAGGCAACTGGATCCTGGGTGTGCGACACGCACTAGTCCACTGATGGGTTTATGGCTGAGTGTGACGCTGGACAACGGAACCTGGCAGGAATAGGCACAACACTGGGCATAGCCCAGAAGGATGCACCTATGCCTGCTCATCCCTTGATCCTGCCTACTTCCTGCATGACGTGCAGAGGCCCTCTCTCTTCTGCGATGCCCCTCTGCACCCAGCTTGGAGCCAGTGGACGGTGGACTTCAACCTCTACAAACCGTGAGCCAAAGTAAACCTCTTCTCTTTAACTCGTACCTGTCAGGTAGTAGATCTCAGCATCAAGGACGTGACAAAGACAGATGACTGAGGCATATGGATGCTGACCTCACTGCAGAGGAAGACGGGATTGGTAGAAAAAGAAGGTCTCTGTAGATGCCTTTCGTGGCCTTTCCTCTGCCTCATCTACCTAAACTGCACATCTCGGAAGCTTCTTGCCATAAAGCATCCATTGGTCTAGGAGAGCGTCCCTGCGTCATGCAACTAGATCCATGGCCATTCCTTTCTTCCCACAGCATCAAAAAAAAAGGCTGATTCCATGAATTGGGATGAACCCAGGGGACATTTGCTTACTTGAATACTTCGGTGAGACATCACTAATATACACACATCTGTTGAGCTAAATGAACTATCTCTTTAACTTGGGCCTCGCTTTAAGTTCTTATGGTTCAGGCAAATCAGTTTGCCTACGCTGAAAGCAGTTCTGTCTAGACGATGACCATCTGTGTTTTGCATTTTGATTACAGCCATATAGTTTGGTAAAGTTTACACATATCTGCGTGAAAAAAGGCAACGTTATAGCTTTTAAAGTAGTCACTTGATGTTTGCGGTTCTGTTCGCTGTCTGGCTCTGGTCTCACTTTTCTGTAGATAAGCTTGCGATATCAAATGACACGCATGGATTTCAGACAGATGCCTCCAAAGTCTGGAATCAAGACAAATTATGTCACTCGGCTGTCAAAAAGAGTGCCTCTTTTGACGTTACGGAGCAATTTGTTTAATGACACAATTGCTAGGCTGGGGAACAGACGCCTGTCTGCGCGGTTGCTCAGTATTCCTGGGGCTCTGCACACATCCCAGCCCTTGCTACACGACTGGGGCGTCTGCAGCCACGAGTCCTCGGGCGGCGGAGGACGGAAACCGTTCTTTTCCACCCGTGGCAATCAGCTTCTGGCTTTTATGGTGGGTGGAAATTTTGTTTTCTCGTGGCTGTGCTTGCGAGCAAAGCTTTCTGCTTTGCTGTATTTTTTTTTTTTTTAAAGTCAAAAGGTTGCAGGTGCAAATTCAAGAGTTTGGGATGACTTCTTAAAAAAACCTTGCCATGTGTAACATGTTATATTGCGGGCTCTATCAAGAGAGGTGTGAAAACCCTCCTCACCTCCCCAGATTTCTCAGTGAAGATATAGTGCTCAGATGCTCCAAAGTGAGAGGAATAATAAAATTACTGCGAAGGCTGTGCTTGGGAGGAAGACGTGTCTAAATTATGACAAGTAGGTTGGGAAAACTCCGTGTACTTGGTGCTGGAGGGGGCCGGGCTGCGAAGAAGTAGCTGCGGGATAAGAACAAACGCACAGGTTCTCGTGATCTCGAGGCCCTAAAGTGCTCTTCTAACAGTTGTTTGTGTTGAAAAAAAAAAAAAAAGCTTGCTTTTGCAAAACTGGTGGAAGTTCTAAAGACAGATAAGAGATTTAATCCAAGAGTAACAGTCAGCCGCGCTCGGCTTTAAAACCTGGGTGGAATTTACCGCTGATACCGTGTAAATTTTAATTGGAATGTCTGCATAATGAGCGTCTCGTGTTTTTCTCCTTTTGACTTCCTGATTGCTCCCAATCTTTATTTAGAGGAGGGAAGGGAGGTTTGTCCTTCGTCTTACCTCCTACCCGAGGACAGGTTCACTGTACAGCTATTTCTGCTGCTACTTAGAGCATACCTAGGACGGGGAATTCATGAATTCAGGCTTCGCTTCAGTGACTGGAAAGTGTTCAAGCCATTTTAAAATACAATTGTCTTGCACGTGTTTTGGGAGCTAAACCGGAGCTGAGCGCTGCTCGCAGGGACGCTCTTCCCACTGATTCCGCAAGGTGGCGATCGTCTCCCGCGTCTGGCCGTCCGCACCCCAGCCTGGCTTGCTGGGTGCGGGTGCCCGAAGGCTGGGAGAATCTGGGGAGACCCTGGCTGCACACTGGAACAGCCTTGTTTGAATTATTCTTAGAACGCAGGACGACAGTATATTCTGCACTCCTGCGACTTGTTCCAGGCTTGTCTAAATGCTGAAGGTCACATTACCCTGTTACAGAAACAATGTTAGGATTGATTTACTCAGCAGAAGAAATCAAAAATTCCAGCCTCACTCAAAGGGTAAGGGGAAAAAAGACAAAGGGAGAGAAGAGAGGTCTGAGCATCAAAAATATATAACCCGTCTAGTAAACCCCCGAGCGGAAAACACTGAGGGGTGATCGGAGATAAGGGAGTTCGGTAGACGGTGAATTCAGGTTTGAAGGAGCAGAAGTCGGGTTATTCTTTTCCTTTCCCCAAGGTCAACTCTCAAGGTCAGCTTGGAAGTCAGTGGAAGGAGTAGGAGCTAAGACAGCAGCAGGCTGGTGGTCTTAGGATGCAGGGGTGGAGTTCGAGGCTCAGGCCGGTGATCTTATTTCTTACACGTTAGCACTCAGGTGCATGCAGTGAACCGTGTTGCTTTATAAGGCACTGCCGGACATCGGGAGTGCTGCGACGCTGTGGTCCTTGGATGCTAGCGCAGATCTGCGAGTCCCCGGAGGAGCCCAGCCCTGCATCTCCCAGGACCCAGTCTTGTTACTGCGGAGGACCGGGCCTTCTACCTGCACCCCTTTCCTGTAGCCTAATTCCCATGGGCTGCAGAGCCCGGCGCCGACCTCTTGGGGCAGCATTTGACCATGAGGCGATATTTCCATCCAGATTTATTTTGTGTGAAGCAAATAAGGGTGAGAATACAGCAGCATCTGCACCAAGCTGCTGATTTGACTGAGCTGGAAGCGTTCTTTAAGTGTGTCTTTTTCTGAGCTTGTAAAGTCTATTAGAAGATAACTTGAACTCAGGTCCTCGATAAAAAATTATCTGGAATACTAGGCCAAAAGAAGCTGATTAGCAGCACATCCTGATGCAGAATGTTTTTATGTTACACCTTTAAAAATAATCTTCAGTGGCCTGAAAGGTCAAAGTAAAGGGTAAGTGTTCAAAGCTCTCCATTAACCTATTCAACACTTTTACTACTGTTGTATAATATTGGAAGTATTTTTAAATAAAATATCTGTCTTATACAACATCATCAACATTTATACAAGATTTTTATATAAGAGAAAGAAAGATTATTTGATTTTATTGCATTCCAGTGTTGATTCAAATTTGGTGCTCCTGTGGCAGAATTACACAGGTCAGAGAAATCCTCACTTGATGTTATCCATTGTAACTGGTGTTTACGCACCTTACAAAGAAGATGGATATCTTTGCAGATGTCTGGATTTATCTGTAATAAGTCTAGCTAAAATCTAATTTTCCCACATAAGTCTTAGGATTTCAGCGTAATGAAAGACTCTATTAGTAAAGATGGAATGTATATGATTTTCTTTCTCCACCTGGTAATAGTAAGAGGTTTTTTAGATAGGGCTCATCTCTTTTACCTGGGAACATTATTTTGACACCATCCAAATATAAGAATTTAAATCCTGAGAGTTGGGATTTACCTGAGAATTAATTTAGAACTGGTAGCATTATATCCACAAGATACTCACATTTGCCTCTCAATTTCTCTCCAAAAAGGAGAACCTGTATGTATAATGTTGATCTTCTTTCTGTGGAACTGATATACAGTATATCTGTAACTATTTGGGGACATATTTAGTTGATTTTGTCTCAAGGTTCCCCATTAAATTCTTGAATATCTTAGTTTAATCCTGAATCTGTTTTCTTTTATAACATGGCTGATCTCAATTAATTGCTTTATGCATTTTTAAAAATAATTAATATGCATCTATTCTGGGCCAGGTACAGTGCTAAACTAGAAGTCAATTTTGTCCAAACCATATTTATTTATTTTTTATTGTATAATCAATTTCAAATAAATATGGTGAAGTCAACATGAGATAAATATACATGATTAGTGAAATGAATGCAGAGAAACATAGGTGAATATTATGATTTGTGTCTAGCTGTTCCATCAAAACATCATATGGTCTTAGATAGGCCTTCTCCACAGGTGGCTGGATCGATGATGTGTGATGCTGGGCTCAAGGGCAGTAGGGCTAAGAGTGTGAGTGCTGATGGTCCTAAGTAGCCTGGATAAGATAAAAGGGACAGTGAAAGAGCGGTGATGGTCCCCTTGCTTTTGCATCATCTTGCTGCCTTCTGCCCACTGTGGGCTGTCTCTTCTCTGCAATCCCCTTCTGCCAAGCCACTCTGCCTTGGAATCAGCTTATTATGGACTAAAAGCTTTACAAACTGTGAACTAAATAAACCTTTCTTCTCTTATCTTGTGGGTGCTGGGTATCTTGTCTCAGCAACAAGGAATGTAACTAAGACAACAAACAAAAATTAAGAGTTTGTACAACCAACTTATTTGTTCCATGTTTTGTTTTCTATAGGCATGTGTTGCAGAGCATAATGGTCATATTTCCCATGAGGAGTTGGTACATGGATAGCGTGCATCTTAATTCTTCTTTTTTCCTCCCTCCTCTCTGTCTCCTGTCCATCTCTTGGTTTCCATGGAAGAGATCCTGTTGGTCCTGAGCATTGAGCTAGTGATAGAAGCATCTTTGAATCATCCCTCTCCACCAGCTCACTGGGTGCTGCAGGTCCTCCCTAGCTGTGCTGCTTCTGGAGACAAATGAAGGCAGCATCCAGTACTTTAAAGTTGCACTACATGGTGTAATTAGACCACAATCAAGTCTCTAAAATGTATACACAATTGGTGGAATTAGAGCTAGTCTGCAGTAAAGACAATTTTTAAAATTTCCTTTCTCAGGGAAACTTAAACTGTACTGAGTTAAATGAATCTGGAAAATAAAATTCTTTGAACAATGACAGGAAATTCTGTAGTGGTTAGTGCTGTTCACCCAGAAACCGGGCCAGGCTTTGTGAGATAATTGGTACCTGCCCATCCTTGCCCTACAAGATTTTGCCTTCAGAAACACTGAAGACTCGCTTGTTAAGCAATTTCTCCTAAAGTGGAATTTCTCCTGCGATTTCTACAGCAGAGAGGAGAAAATAATACAGACAGAATCTTAGGGGCAAATCTAAGTGCTGTCATTTCACGTTTAAAGAGGCCCTTTCATGCTGGAGACAAACAATACTCTCAGTTTATTGTTCCTTTCTTGGTGTGCAAAGGGATATAATTGAAGAGTCTCTCTGCACCTCTCTGGTGCTAGGGCGGTGATAATAAGGTGTAGGAAGGAGTGTGCAGCTTCACTGCGATAGGAGCTACAGGGGAGGAAGCTGAGGCGCAAAGGAAAGAGGAACACATATGGGATGAGAGGGAGCCAGAGGCTGAGTCAGGGCGAGGGCCCTGCCTTCCCCACTAGTGAACTGCTTTGTTATTGTTCTGGCTGTTGTTGTTCTGGCTGTTGTTATTATAAACTTGCTCTTTCCTCTTTCACTTAGTCATATTTTCATTCATTTGCTGGCACCTTTATTTATTCAGCATGTATTTCAGAAAGATTAGGAACTCTGCCTGGTGCTCTGTAACAAACACTTAAGAGTTTTAAGTGCAACTTCTCATTGAGTAGACTCTTCAAGAGACACAGCTGAAACCCCCCAGAGCTAAGGGGAGTGAAATAACTTGCCAGTATGGCAGCATTAGAACTCAAGTTCTCAAGGGCAAGATTTTTTTTTTTTTTTTTGGGCTGGTTTTTTTTGGCCACGTACCATGATGTCTTCACCGGTATCTGAAACTATGTTACGTACTGGGAAATGTTCGTTTGCTGCATAGGAACAGAGGCATTTTTATCCTAGACCATTTGCTGCGATGCTTCAGAGGTGTGAGATATTTTCTAGTGTCAGTGAGTTTGCACGTAAGTTGGAATTACTATATACCTTAAGATTGAAGTAAAATGGTG
Source organism: Octomys mimax (assembly GCA_002564305.1). NCBI lineage: Eukaryota > Metazoa > Chordata > Mammalia > Rodentia > Octodontidae > Octomys > Octomys mimax. The sequence continues at coordinate 14,382 of NDGM011159116.1, read as the reverse complement.
TCTTCTCCAGATTAGAAAGCATTTTGGGGTTGGAAAGTGTTCTCCGCTTCTCAGTGATGCTCACAGGGACTGATGCATTAAATTGTGTGGCTGGTTAAGAAAGGCACCACTTGCTTTCGTTTCCATTTACTGAGTGATTAATAGGTATTAGAAGAGCCAACAGAGTTAGATTTTCAAATGTGGCAGATGTTTAAAAACCGCTTACCATCTGCAAAACAAGATTTTGAGAAATCCTGCTTGACGTCTTTATATCCTTTTGCTTTTTGATTTGTAGTTCCAGAAGAAAATATTTTTAAAATGCCTGAAGGCTAGGAAAAGAAGAGGGTTGGTACAGGAAAATCCTCAAGCTCAATGCAATAACAGTTCCGATTTACAATCTCGCCCCACACAGTGTCCCTGTTGGTGGTATTGCCGTGCTTAGAGAATGGTGCACAGACCCTCCTGCCATTCCAGAAGCCAGGGATTATCTTGGGCACAATGGCTCTTTTCCACCTCTAAGGATCATCTGATGTCAACAATTGCTCTGGGCCAAGAGTTTCTTGTGTCTTTCGCCTGGAATAGTGCCAGGTGTCCCTAACCAGTTTCCCTTCCTCCATTAAGTAACCCCACTTGAGCTAGAAGACTTCATTCAGACTGACTTTCTCCATATCTATTGTTTTTCAAATGCAAATGTTTTCATTTCATCTCACTAACTCTTGAAAACTATTCCATAGATAGCCTGGTGTTCACGTACCAAAGAACTTTTTTTCCCTCAATAGTCTACAAAGATTTTTTCCTCAGCTAAGAAAAATGAGTTGCGGTGAATCCTTTCTGCTCTTTCACAGTACAGAGTCTTACCACACATACTGTTCCCCCACCTGAAAAGGAAGTCTTTATTTATGACTGTTCTCAGCCCTTGAGCTGCCACTCAGCACTGACTGCCTCAGTCAGGCCTTCAGCACTGCTGTCTCCTTGTCCAGTACTCTGCCAGAGCCTTGTTCTTCTCTTCCTTCACTCATGGAATTTCACATTTAACTTGCGTGCTCTTTTGATGTCCAGCTTTCCTACCACTAGACACAAGCTCAGTTGTGATAGCAAGCGGGTCTGGTTTTCATCTTCATTATACACAACACCCAGAACGTAAATGGAAATTACATATCTGTTGAGTGAAGGATCCAAGAAAAATGGAAATATTTTGATTCCAAATGTGGCATAGGCACTGCATTACCCTGGGAAAAGTGAGAAATTCTTTTCAGCTTTTCTGAGGATGGGTAAAGAGCTCTCTGTTATGCTGGACATTAAGAGATCTAGGGAGAAATTTTAAATGAGGGCACTGAAATAATATAAAGACCAGTGACAAAGGCAGACTATAGGTTGATAGGAGAGAATAAAACCTGGACCAGCGGATCTTTGCTAGGGTTATTATATAAACCAAATTTCTCTTCCCAAGAGCACCTTTAGGCAATTTTAAATCCCTCCTTCAATCTTAGACCTATAACCCCAATCTGACTGCCCTTGAAGGTCCTCCAGGAGAGTTTGATAAAGCGGGGCTTCCATGTGGCTAGCACCAGGTCTTGCATGACTCTAGAAGACTGAATACAAAGAGTGACCGGTTGTAGCTAGGCCCAGATTTGGTGTTGCAGGTTAGGACACTTCATGTCTCACAGGCAGAAATTTTGGTCCTGGAGAAGTGCCTCTCTCTGTCCAGCCTCAGTTCCTCTGAAGCCAGGGGGCTTTGCACAGCCACAGAGGGAGAGGGAGGGAGAGGCACCATGCGGACTTGCTTCCTTGGCAGGGCTGCCTGTGCCACATGGCTGGCACATTGAGCAAGCAGGACATATTTTGGTGCTGAAATTCCGCTTTTCATGAATGTGCTCTACCCTAGGACGATGTCCCTGCATGCAAAAGTACACTGACTGGGTCTGTTTGACACAGATTTGGATTTTGCCCATTGGGGACAGGGTGGGAAGACTCTCTTTAACTGGCCATCTGATTGTATTAGTATCAGGAAATAAAAAAGTCCAGAAATCCCTGATTGTACCTCTTTACTGATAAGGAGAGTGAAATCTATTTTCTGGAAGTTCGGTTCTTCTACAGTCCCTGTAAGCTTCCAGGAACACTTAAAATTAGATCTTGGCAGCAGTTGTCACCTTCTGAAGGCAGTGTGAAAATTGTGCAAGCCTCAGGTTATGCATCTGCAGACAAACAAGACAGACACTTTCGTCTTCTACAACTTTAATGTCTGGAGAAGAGGCAAAATTTGAAAATCATGTGCTGTCAGTGTCATGTTAGGTGAATAAAGACAGCTCAAAGCTGTGAATCATCTCCAGTTAGAATTCAAGAGGCTTTCATAGCATATCGGTCATTTTGTTTTAAAGAATGACAAGGTCTCATCAACTGTTCGAAACAAGGAAAATAATGTCCTACAGTTTCAGGTGTCGAGGGGGTCACTGGGAAAGTATATGCAGAAGGAAAGTGAAATTGAAAGACTCAAGCTCAGGATATTTGTAGCTGAAAAAGAAAAAAAAAAAGGTTCGATTCATCAGTACAGAAAGAGTGTTTTTCGCAGTCAGCTTAAGAAGTANGAAAAAAAAAAAAGGTTCGATTCATCAGTACAGAAAGAGTGTTTTTCGCAGTCAGCTTAAGAAATAGGACTATCTGGGGACAAGAGAAGGCTTAGAGGTAGGATATAGAGTTGTAAAGAGGGTGGGCTGCTAGGATGCCACCCCTGAGGTCAAAGGACGTTGCCCCCTAGGTGGCAGGGGTATCCACTCGTGTTTGCAGATTATAGAGAGGCTGAAGCAGGAGTGGATTTGAAACTACAGGTTGAGGTTATTAGCAAGTAATTTACTCACAAATTTAGAACTTGTCTTCTGAATTCTCCTAACTTTTAATTAGAAATTCTGGATAAAACGGAGTGTTGCTCCCTACCTTGTTCACATAAAAGGCGTGTTTCTCTTTTGTTACTACTTTGTTTTTCATGGTCTCCTCTCAGAGTATTCTCATCACACAGTAGTTCTGTTTTCTCAGTGATCTTGAGACTGGGATGCCCAGTGTTTTCTTATAATCTTCATAGATATCTAAGGGTCTTCTTGCGGTCATTACCTTCCTCAATCATTTCTATTTTTTGTTCTATTTCTTTTTTTCCTTGAGAATTGTCCCTCTTTCTCTCTGCTTGCTGAGTTTTGACAGTTCCTCTCAGCCACTCTCACTCCAAAATCGTCTAATGAATCCTGCACCTTACTAAGATGCAAGTCACATTTTATCATGCTCATCCTTAAAGTCTTCCAGAGACTTTGTTGTGTTGTGTTTGGTTTGGGTTTTTGAAACAGAGTCTTGTTTTGCAGCCCAGGCTGGCCTTGAACTCATGACCCTCATGCCTCAGCCTTCCAACTGCTGGAGTTACAGCTGGGCATCACCACACCTGGCTACGACCTTTAGTTTTTAAAGAGAAAAGCCTAAACCCCTTGGCTCAAGGAAGAGTGAGCTCTCAGTGAATACTTTTGCAATGAATAAACTTAGACATTACTCTCAATGTCCTTTAGTGTCTAATTTGAAGAGCATCCCCATCTTTATGTTCCCTACCACTCTATTGCATGCTGGGAGAAGCACCTTCCATATAGTCTGATCAGGGATCCAAGTGCAAAATAGATTTTCTGGAAAATGTCACCTTATGAATAGCTTGGCTTAGAATTTTGAACCTACAGGCCAAAACCTCATTAGTCGTATATTCATGAACACAGGATCAAGTGGATTTATTTGCGGAAAATAACATTATGTAATCAAATCCAGCGGCTCACTGGCCTGGTTATATATTAAAAACAGTGCTTTTAAAAAGCTTCACCCAGGGCTGCACTCCAGACTGACGGCTCAGTTCATGGTGGTGCCTTTATAATGCATGTCCTCCACGGACCAATCCTGCAGAGCACCAGCAGCCCACCTGGGACTGTGGCGAGGGTCCTTTCTGGACCGAGCGGAGTGTCAGCACTTCCTAGAGCCTGAAGAATACGGATCTAAAGCTTGAGGCCCTCCTGGGCCATTTACCCTGCTAGCAAGGCCCAGTATTAACATTTTTAAAAATTGAAAAAATAATTGGCTCAGAGCAAAGGCCTTGGGTTTTATTCCTGGTAACACTAAAAAATAATAATAAAAAGGGGGCCTGCCAGTTAGCTCAGTTGTTTAGGCGCCTACTTATGCAAATGCAGTCAGGTGTGGGATACTGTGGTTTGATCCTCAGCCTGACCACGTGGATCCACGTGCCTGACCAGATCCACCCATTAAGGCAGCCTGAGCCAACCAAAAAAAAAAAAAAAAATTATAATAATGAAAATAAACTCTCCACAATCCCCGCCATAGTTTTTCTGTATTGGAAAGCTAGAAGTGTGGCCCAGTGACCTGGTTTAATAAATCATCCAGGGGCCAGCGAGATAGCTCAGTGGACTAATGCACCTGCTGAGGCAAGTGCAGGGACTGCACCCTGGCACCACGTGCCATGCCAGCCCTGCCCTCAGGGTGGGCTGAGCCAGACAGTCTGGGTGTGTTGGTGCATACCTATAGTCCCAGGGCTGGGGAGTCTGAGCTGTATAGTGAGACCCTGCAACCACCAGATACATTAAAATCAATCAATCAATCATCCAGGTGATTCTGTTATGTGTAAATGTTTGAGAACCACTTCTGACTTTCAGCTCATCTGTACCGCAGAGGGGTAAATCCAGACACAAAGGACAGTGTTTCTCTCAGGTACCTTTCTACAGTAAGGACAGGATATTGGAAGCCTGGGAGGTGCCTGCTGCTTAGTAGCGCCAGTGAGGTGGTCTTTTGGAAGCGGAGTGAACCTCTTCAAGATGGAACAAGGGCATGGGGTCCCTGGTCTCATTCTTCTCCTTTTCCACAGAGTGTCAACTTCACCCAGGGCCTGGAGTGAGGGCCTTAAAGCATTCAGTAGAAGTAAAATGAAAATGTTGAGGATTACTCAGGCTAACTTGAAGAAGGAGATACACTTTTTATGGCGTGATGTTTTCCTTCAATTGTATTGTTTTAAAAATATTCTTTAAAATAAATATTCTTTTGAAAATGCTGAGGGACTGTAAAATCTGGTTAAGCAAATGTTATTTATCATTTTGTACTACTGAAAATGTGATTAGGAGGCTTAGCATGGTAACACATGGAAAATTCTTATGCACAGAGAAAACTACAGAAGCAGATTGTAGCATCTGAGCTCAAACAGAAGAACAAGGAGAAAAAAACGTGCTTATTTTGAGGGAGGCTGATTGTACTCATCAGCTGAGGACTAGCTTATTTGATCTCAAGGTGGCTGCCTTTTAGGGTGCATGGATGGCTGGGAAGGAAAACCCAAGGTGGAGAGCAGGTGGGCTCCCTTCTTGCACCACTGATGGAAGAGAGCTCCGGAAGCTGGTCTACTGTCTCAAGGCTCAGTGTTGGTATTCTGGAACCAGGACTTGGATTTCTAATACTTCACCTGCCATGCCACATGGCTAAAAGCAGCCATGACTTCCTGGTAATTGCAATTCAGGGCAGCCTCTGAGCCCCAAAAAGGTCCTAGGAGAAGGAATCTGGCTGGCCAGAGGTCTTCCAGAGACCTTTGCTAAGATCTCGCTCCTCCTACAAATAGCATGTAAATTCAAAAATCAAAGTTCTCACTGTATTTCCTTTAACAATAATTAAAATTCAGATATCACTTAGCATTCCAAGAAACTAAGTGAAGGTTTTTTTTTTTTTTTTTGAACAAGTGTTGCTCTAAGTTAAAAAGAGAACTGAGACAAATTCAGAATATTCTCCAGTTTAACAGCCTTGAATGTTTTATTTTTCAATTTGGGGTTGAACAAGAAAGACAGAGGCTTTCTAATTTATGAATCATAGGACACCGAGGCAGCGATACAATCCATTATCCCATTGCGAAGCCTCAGACCAAGAGACAAGATAGGTGCTGTCGGGAGTGTTATAGACGGAATAACTGTGAGGTTGGACATTGGTCATTTCCTGTGGCTTTTTGAACCATTGGTGACTAAGACATCACCGCCAGGAAACCTGCTGGCAGATCTGAAAAGGATTTAGATTAAAGTCACGCTGTACCCACCAAGGGCAGAGAAGCCATCAGGAGTTAGTTCATCTGCATTTGCTCTGGGTTTTAACTAGCATACAGCATTGTAAGGAGAAGAGCCTCAACATAGGGTTTCCGATGAATGCCAAGTCCATTTAAATTTGGAGTAACAGAAACTGCTCTTTAGAGTACCTGAAAAACAACTCTACAACCATCCTCTATTCCTATAGCTCTACCTGCAATTATATAGACCAGATCATCTAACAAAAGCCAACCTCAAATTAAGATCAAATCACAGATTTGATCCTTCCATTTGTATCAAATGTTCAAACATGTGCATGGACACACACACACACACACTCACACACACTCACACATACTCGCACACACAGTCACAAGTTCCTAGGGCAGCATGTGTAGCATACTGGTGAAAAGGAGGAAATCTAGACTCAGGCAGTATGAGACTCACCTGTGTCCCTTGCTGTCTATGAGGCTGTGAAGTCAGTTAGCTTGTCCAGGCCTCATTTTCTTTACTTCAAGAAAATCTAATATGTCTCACAATTTTCTGTGTTGAAACTGCTATCTTCCACCTTCACTGAAGAGGGGTTAACTGGGTCTCTCATTTCCAGTGGCCTCTAGCATGGTCCAAAGTAATTAAAGTTTCTTAGCTTTTTTCTTTTTTATGGATTTGTGGAAATGTAATATCTTCACTTCTGCTACTTCACCTTGTTATCTTTTCCCACACAGCCAAATCTGTGTCACTTCCTTCGTTGAAGGGAAGTCAAGCGGTCTCTGCCATTTTGGGGATCTGACTAAGACAGAGCTTGGGAATGACTTGGGTCGGAGTGTGTTGGAATTGCCCTTCATATTTCCAGTTACATCTCAGGAAATCATTGCCAGCCCTCCTGGTGTCAAGATAGCCAGAAATAGGGCAGCTGTCCATGTGCTGCCTCCACAGGGGGTGTGACCCAAAGTGGGGGCGAGAGATGGTGCTGGGGCATACACAGGCCCACGTGGAAGAGGGAAGGGCAGACATTGGTCTCACAAACCCGGGCCAACTTTACAGCTCACCTGTAAGAGAAATTGAGTTTGTTTTTAAACCGAATTTGTCACTCAACCTACATATTTACATGATAATAGAAATTCATTTTTATTTTAATCCTAACATTTATGTTACATTAGTAGTATAAGGGCTAACGCCAAGTTTAGCATTTTTTACCTTTGCACAAGTCATCTGTCTTTGGTGTAGAAAATATGGCAATATGTTGTTACTCAGAGAAACCATGAAGTCATGTAAGAATAACAATTATAAGGACAGACTATTAAAGCTGTACCTGAATTTTGTGTTGTTTGTGCTATTTTTAGTTTTTAAAAATTGTGTAATTTGGTCTGGTTTCCTATAATTAATTATTATTTCATAAGTAATTTTATATTTGTAATTTTGTGTTATTTTATGCAAAGAGATTTCCCAACATTGCATAAACTTAAAGTCACATAAAATTAGTGTGAGGTATGTAATTGACTGCTTCACGGAGATTAAAGAAAACTCTTTCTGTACCTGTGTTGTCTTGTATAAAACGTGGATACAAGACAAGGTTACTCTTGGGTATCCCTAAGGACCTTTCGAGCGCTCAGGCTGTGCAATCCTGTTTTCTCACCACAACCCATACACTGGGATCCCTCCATCCCACCCCTGAAGATCAGTCATCTAAGAGCAGTGAGTCAGTTCACTTTGTGGGTATTCCCTTGGTAGACCAGAGGGAGGGCTGGGGGGAAGAGGTGGATTAGCAGCAGCTGGAGCCTCAGATGGATGATGTTGGCTGACTGAAGGGCAGCACTCCTGGGAGCTGTGAGGGTGATCGGAGAATCCCTAACACAATGTGGCATCCTCAGGGATCTCTGAATCCTGTAGATCAGAACATTTAAGGATCAGTTGCCCAAACTGCAATCCGAAATCCACTGATCTATTGTAGACTGCCAACACTGCAATTCATCCCAAGTGTCCAGTGCTTGGCTGCTGGGGTGACCTAGCTAGTGTACCAGCAGAGAGGGCTGAGTGCTGGCCGCAGCATGCGTGCCCGAGGTTAGCCACCGCTGCTGCAGATCAGCCCCGCTGCTTTCACTTAGTGAGGGCATCCTCATTTCCTTGCATTGCACGACAGGTGATCACAGGTTTAGTGGCTGAAGTCCACAGTGCTCACTAACTCCCAGTGTCTGTGGCCAGGTGTGTGGGCCACAGTCTCAGCATGCTGCAATCCATGTGTCTCCTCTGCTGCGGCTTGCACAGGAAGCTCACAGGTTCGTACAGGCTGCTTACAGAATTCAGTTCCTTGCGGTGGGAGAAGCCAGGCCCTGGTTTTCCTTCTAGCTGTCAGCCGTGACCTCGCTCAGCCTCGGTGAGCTGCTTTTAGGACCTTGCCATGTGGCCGTCTCCATAGGCAATTCACAGCAGGCAGCAGGAGGATCTCTCTCTCCAGTCTGCTGGGAGGAGCCTAATCCAGGCAGGGCTGCTCCACCATCCTTCTCCTGCCGCCCAGGCTCAAGGGAGGTGGACAGTGCCAAGTGTATGTGCCAGGGGCCAGGGATCCCAGAGTCCTCTTGGAGTGCTGCCTCCGTGAAAGACAAGAGCAATATATTCTGAGTACCAACCACTCACATTTTATTTGTATTCATATTTATTTTTTGGGGTAATATTTGGAGGCAGTTGTAATTAGCCCCACTTTCACTGAAAAGAAACTAACACTTAATTTGATTTGAATGTAGGTCCACATGGCTTGACAGTTAGTGATCTGCGTAATACCCCACATGGCCCTAGAAATGAATGGCTGTCTGTACAGAAGGGGATTTACTGGCATGTCCAACCGTATCTGCTCACATAAACTATTGAAATCACCTTGGAATGTGCCCCGCCTCTCCTAGGAGTTAGGGGGCTTATAAATATAATATGTGCATATTCATTAATAAATGCAATTCAGTGACACAGTTTCAGACTTAGACTACTTGATCAACAGAGTTTCAAGACGTCCAAGTTTAAAATTTAACTTAACTCAACAAATGCGCATGGAATTTTCCATATAAAAAACAGTGGAGGATATAAAAATCCATCCACAGTTTATTCTGTAGCATAACTTTCCTAAGAATCTTCATGGTGGAGTGAACAAAGTAGTAACAACCTGGAAGCCTGGGTTCCAGGTTTCATCGATCAACTGCTGACCCACAGTTTTATACCATCTATAAAACTTGGCTTAGGAAACACTAGTGAAAGCTGGGTGTGGTGGTTCACACTCAGGGCAACCACAAGTTCCAGTCCAGCCTGAGTGACTTAAGGACTTGGTGTGCTTAACTCAAAGGAAAGTAGCGTTAAGTCAAGGACTGGGGCTGTGACTCAGGGTGGAGGCCTTGGGTTCAATCCTTGCTAACCTCTTTCAATAAATAAAGAATAAAAAGGAGATGGAAGGATCAAATGAAACCATGGGGAAACACTAGATTGTGAGCTGTAATCACAGCTCAAGTGTTGTGGACTCAGACCAGGCAACCTGAGGAACTACAGAAGCACGAAGTGAGTAAAGGTTGTCTTTGACTTGGGAGATTCAAGAGCTTTCTTGGATGTCTTAGATTTTTTTTTTTTTTTCTCTCACTGCTGGGATAAAATACCTGATACTCAGGTTAAAGGAGGAAAGGTTTATTTAGCTCACCTTTTGCAGCGGTTTCAGTGTACAGTCCTCGGCTCCAAGGCAGGGTGGCTTGGTGGGGGAGCAACTGCTCAAGGCAGCGGCAGACAGCAAAGCAGCAAGAGCACAGCGGGGGGAAGAGCAAGGCTCTGCGCTTCCCTTGTAGGCTAGCAAGCTGTCCTCCCTGGGGTGGGGCCTTGACACCCACGCACAGTCTCCCTCCTCTTGCACAGGCTCAGGATGTTTATAGAGTGAAGACCCTGCTTTCTGCTGGCTCACAGGGAGATAGCTCAGCAGTGTAAGAACCTGCCTGGCAAGTGCAAGGTTCTGAGTTTGATCTCCTGTACAAGAAAAACAACAACAAAAAAAGACAAACAAAAAATTCTACAGTTTTGGAGTTGACACAAGGTATTAACCATTACACTGATGAGGGTGACCCCTCCTCTTGTGGATTTCTAAGAACCAGAGCTATCTCCTGGCCATTTTTTACTTCTAAGAACATATTTTGCTCTGGGTCAGAAATCTTAACTTCCTCCTCATGTCTACTGGGATTTGTCTTCCTTTGATTAGAACAGGTTTTCTTAATAGTGACGGCAGAGACAGTGGTGTCCCCAGTGAAGTTTGAGAAATGGTGGTGAGGGCAGGTCCCTTGGTGAACCTGTGCCCCGTGCCGCTCTGCACATGCTGCCTCCTGGCTGCTCCCTGGCCCTGGGCCTCTTCTCGCGGAAGCCCTTCCCCACCTCCACAGCCTTGTCTGCCCGTGGAGGTGTTATTTCTCCTTTCATAACGGCACACATTGGAGAAAGTAGTTTCAGGTTATCATCAATTCCGTTTTACAACGATAAAGCCTCATTCTGCAAATGAAGAAAATGCACAAAAATACGGAGAATATTAAGTAAATCTTTCATAAATTCATCAAATAGAGATAGATGTTATATTTTCTGATTGCCTATCTATTCATATATTTATATCGGCCTCTATTTTCTCTATTCACATCTACATAATAACAGAAGCATATTTTCTATGTATATGCATATAATTTATGCACACACATATAGTACAGCTATAAATAAAGCTGACAGCATATAGTCACATAGTATCACATTATAAATTTCTTCGTACTATAGTCTATTTCCCTATTTTATCTGACTTGATAATATGGCTTTTAAGGATTGCTGTTCGTGTCTTTGCTTAAATAACATATTTTTTACTCTAGTGTTTAAATGTCTAGGTGAGTGGTGGCAAACCTGTTGGAGATGACCACCTAAATTGCAACTGAAAACCCATTTATTTAACACAAAATGCCAACATTGCAGCTACACCTACATACTGAGGTTTTGGTCCAGAAAAATCAACTCTTAGATTAATGTCTTTTCTCTTAGAAGAAAAAACAACACACAAGCCGCAGGCTCACCTCCGCTGACCCGGTTGCTGCCTTCTCGCTATTCCGCCCACCCACTCCAGGTCATCCTGTTGAGTGGTCGCTGGAGCCTGTGTTTCTGCTCTCCCACCTGCCCAGACGCCCCTGTGTTAGCCAGGGCTCTAGCCTTTGGGGAGCAAGGCTGGAAACCAGCTCATTTGAAACTGAACTTTTAGAATCCCTTTTCGTCTGCAAGGCCCGGATTCACTGTCATCCTTCCTCCATCAGAGTCAAGACTACTGCAGGGCTTGAGCAAGAGTGGGCTTGGTTCATTCTGCACTGCGCTGTGTTTGCTAGATTCTGTTATCTCGGCTCCACTGCCAGCTGTCTGGAGGCAAAGGCCGTGGTGGGCTCTATGTCTGTGTTAGCACATACTGCACTGCTGAGGCCAGAATCTTGTCAGCAGACGTGGCAAGCTGGGTGCGGAAATAAGTCCCTTGAAGAGTGGGGATTAAGAGAGAAGACGCAGGCAGACAGCCTGAGGTGTGTGGTGCTGCCCAGGAGCACAGGGATGGAAAGCCTGGGTCAGAGAGTAGCCACAGGAAAGCAAGGGCACAATAAAGAGGTGGGGTGTGTGTGTGGGGGGCACCCTGGTTGGAGACTATAAAACAAAGGTCATAGTCAAAAAGGATGTTCAATCTTTTCAATAAGCATCTGGAGGTTAATGGCACTATCTGATAAATAAATCTGATAACTTAGGTTTGTTTGACATTTTGAGTTCAGTATATCACCAGCATTTCTAGGAAATATGAAGCTCGGTCTAATGTCTACTTTATAATATAGTGTATCAAAATATATACCTGTAAGTGATTCGTATCCCTTAAGAAGTAAAGAATTTCCACATCATTTTTAGAGTTGCAATTGACTAGGAGTCAGGGATAATCTAGTGAGCAATTACAAAGATTTTATAACCAGGAAAGTAATTGAAAGCCAGAGCTCATTTGGGTGGAAGAGGCCCAGCTAATTCTGTGAGGAATGGGGGAAGGAACTGAAGCTGTTTTGTTAAGAGGCAGAAAAAGAAAAAGAAAAGATAACAATGCACTTTGCAGCAATCTGAATGTAGGGCTGGTGAGATAGCTCAGCACACTTAGTGACTGCTTAGGTAAGCGCAGGGATTGGGGTTTGATCCCTGGCACCACATGCCGTGCTGGGCCTGGCCCCGGGTGTGCTGAGCCCGAGACTGAGTCTGGGTGTAGTGACACACACCTGTAATCCCAGTGCTGGGGAGGCTGAAAACAGGAGGATCACTACGAGTCTGAGCTGCATACTGAGACCCTGCACAAGAAATAAATAAATAAATGAAAAAAAAAAAAGTAAAAAAATCTGAATGTCTTTCCTTCAGCAAAGCTTCCAGAATGAAGCTGACTGAACCCAAAAGGCGGGACTAGGGCCACATAAGATGCTCACGCTCTTAATAGTAGAAGGCCAGATTTGCACTGGGTGCTCATGGAAGATTAGGAGAAGCCCAGGAGGTTGTGAGTTGCCATCGTGGCCATCATTGGATCTTTTCTCAAGATGCTTGGCACGTGGTAAGGAAGTAGTCAAAAGGCCTTCACCTTAGGCTTCTGGGGTTTCATTGTAATTGTGTTGTGTTCAACATATTTTGTTCTTTAAACTGTTATGCCACTTTTCCTTGTCCCTTTTTATTACAGGAAGTAGAAGAATAGTGTAAAAGAGGCCCCTTGATCTTCATTTGCTTCCTAGTCACATTTCCAACAGAACAGCAGGAATGAAGTGGTGTATACTTTCAAAATTGTCTTTCAGTACTTTTTTCTTTTTAATATAGCCTTACCATCAGGGACTATTTTTTTCCCCTTTAGTGAAGATCTAATCTGCTCCTTTTCTATTTTGGCTTCCAAGAAAATCAACCTGATAGAAACTTTAAATTGAAAGGTTTCACCTACTGCTGCACAGAGCTTTCTCCTCTCCGATTTCTCAGCTCCTGTGAGGACAGCGAGCTTATCTCTGAGATTCCTTGTGGGTGGCAAAGGCAGGTTTTGCCTTTGGTAGGGTGATAGAATTTGTCAATTCAGAGCCCTTTTGTGTCGGAGTTCCCAAGATAACTCCTGTCATCATCAGCTCCTGCATTCCTTTGGCTTATAAGATTTCTTCTGAGTAATATTCTGCTGCTTGGGGAAGTGATTAGACTCCACAGTGAGTGGGAATGACATGAAACCTCAGGCATCTCTGGAAAAAAGAAAACTGTTTGGTGCAACTTAAAAGTTGATATTGGCACAATCTTGATTGGAAAAACCCCTCAACTCTCAGAAATTCCAATAATAAAAAGTTTCCTAATATGCTAGTTCTAATATGCTGGGTTTCCTAATATACTGGGTTTTTAAAATATTTTTTTTTATCAGTAGGAATCTTATTTTTCTTTGTGTGTTCTCTTGGTCCCCTCCTGCATTGTCCTAGTGATAAAATGACTTCTTTCTTTCCTCCCTTCGTCTCAGAGACAGGTACATTGCCTTGTACATAAAGGGGCTCAAAAATGAATCCTTTTTTTTTTCTAGTCAACTTGGTTATAATGGTGAGAAATACTTTTATATCATGAAGTAAAACTAATTGGATTAGATACTTTAAGTGTCTCATGTAAGTGGAATAATAATATAGTATTTGTCTTGCTGTGACTGGCTGATTTCCCATGGCATAATTTCCTTCAGGGATTATCCATGTGGTAGCATGGGAAACAACCCCCTCCATTTTTAAGGCTGAATATTATTCTACTGTGTACATAGACTTTGTTTTGCTTAGCCATTCATCTGCCAATCAACAGTTGGAATATTTCTGTCCTTGCACTATTACTGTGCATATATTGCTATAAACACAGGTATGCAAGAAGAAGCTTCATTTCTTAGGCTATTTCTAAACATGAGTCTCTCTTAGAATTATCACTTGTATTTAACTAATTTACTTAATTAAAATAGCATAGGAGAATTAAAGATAGAAATTTTGCCATAATTTAGCAAGCATTCTGTGTGACTTTCAAGACAGTACCCAGAATATTTGTACATAGATTTATTTTTTTGTTTATTTACTGCAAAGAGCATCTTAAGTGATCTTCACCTCATTGCTTTTCTTGATAGTATTTTCTGGCACAATATTAAGTAGAAGAATTTTCCAGAATAGCATATCTTTTCAAATCTGAAAATATTCTTATCTGGCTTAATCTACTTTTCAGGATCGACAGACACCAACATAGGCTAGCTCCCTTTAAAAGTGTGTGTGTGTGTGTGTGTGTGTGTGTGTGT
>NDGM011159108.1:0-15088 GCA_002564305.1 Octomys mimax | reverse complement strand
TATATATATATATATATATATATATATATATATACCATTTAAGATGTAGTTTTAATTTATTGTTCATTCTTCTTATCAATAGCTCATGTTTCTTTTTAAACCCAACAGAATAGCTTAACTTCCTTTTAAAGACAGTTTTATTAGGATATAATTGACAATTTTAAAATTCATGTATTTAATATATGTATTATTTTATGAGTTTGGTATAAAAATTCATCTGGAAACCATACCTGTAATGTAGAAAACAGGCATGTACCTTACCTCCATAAATTTACTTCTGTCTCTTTTTGGTTGTTTTGTCTTGCGATAAGTACACCTAACATTGACCCACACTACTAATAAAATCACAAGTACATAAGAAATATAAAATGTTAACTGTGGTCACTTGCAGTAGTGACTTCTCTATGTCATTTTATATAGCTGTGGTTTTTCACCAATCAAGTTGCAACAAATAGAGATTGCATTTCCTAAAATACCTTTCGTTGGTGGTTTCATCATATTCTTATTTGACCTGGAATATTATTTACTTGTATTAAATTTTTCAGTCATTCATATCACTGAATGGCCCATTTCAATACCTAACTTCAGGAAGTTTGTAGATCCTTTTATATAATCTGTGTCTAAGTCCTCACATACACTTCTAAAAAAAAAAAGTAGATTTCTTTAACTTGATAAGAAAAGCTTGAAAAAAGTATGAAATGCATAATTCTTCCTAAGGAATAATTTTTACATTCTATAAATTATTCTAATCAAGGGTGACTTTCTTATAATATGATAGTGAAGCTAGGTATGTTACCGCATTCAAAATGTTATGCTGGGGGGTAATGTACTATAATCATTTTGAAATTATTGTTTTCTTAATTTTAATTTTAATTTTTTTAAAAATACAAAATATTGATTAAAACACCCAACATTATAAACAAAATTTCACTAAACAAAGTAATAGGAATTCAACACTGGTTGCTATATTGCATGATACTATCTTTAAATTAGTTCAAAGTTGTAAACATGCAAGATTGACGTAAAGAAAAAACAAAACAAGAACAAAAATGATGTGAGCCACCCTGACAGCTCAGAAGATTCAAGCACCTGCTTAGGCAGAGTTTAGCAGCCAGCCTGGGTTCCATCCTTGGTGCGCTGTGCCAGTCCCACCCAGCGGGCGCGCTGAAAGAGTGAGACTAGGCATGGTGGCGGTGCCTGTAATCCCAGCACTTTGGGAGGCTGAAAACAGGAGAATCACTATGAGTCTGATCTACATAGCGAGATACTGTAGACCCTGTAGACCTCGTCCTAAGTACAAAAAAATGAAAGAAAGAAGGAAAGAAAGAGAGAAAGAAAGAAAGAAAGAAAGTAAGAACAAAGAAAGGGGAAAGAAAGAGAGAGAGAGAGAAAAGAAAGAAAGAAAGATTGTAAGAGAGTCACAAAAAAAAAACATTAACTGTTCCTTTCAAAAGACCAGCAGTGCAATTATCCAAACTATTCTGCATATACACATAAATATATCTTTTTTCCTTCTTTCATTTGTCCTTTTCTTCATTTCAGCTTTTCCTTCCCATTGAACAATGTCTTTCCCTTTCACGGTATCATTGTACCTTTCAGATTTTAATTACTCTTCCAAGTTCTCACATTATCAGTAACATAGCATTTGCACGTGTAGATCTGAGATGTCCTTAAATTTAAGGATTTGTTTTGTTGTGAAGTCTTCCTGTACGGGTTGGGAGTGTATAAGATTCACATGAGGTTGAGCAATATGGGAACTTTTCCTGATTCAAGTGGCCAGATCCATGACACCCACGAAGAAGATTTGTTAAGGACTTCTCAGGATATTGAGCACATCGGTAATTTGACCTAGCAATTACTGGGCTCTCATAGTTTGACTGGGAAGGCTTTAAGGAAAGAAGACAGACTGACATTCTGTCACTGGTCAGTTTAATCATTTTCATTTGGCAGTTAAATTATGTAAGTGGCCAGGCTTCCAATAAATCCCACAGCAAAGCTCCTTTCTATTCTAATTATTGCATGCTAATAGGAATTCATTCTTTGCTTAGATATGGATTAATACTTCAAATAAAACAAGATCAATGCAGAAAGTAAAAGGCACTCCACACTCACTGATTATTTTTCTCTTAGATGGATTCAAGTAATTTTTTTTATGGATCTAAATTGAATTGCTTCTGTTCAGAAGGCAAGGTTTATACTGATCACAATAATTAGCACATGGAAATGCAATGTGAGAAAAAAATAAAATTCTATATTTTATAGCTCTGAAGGAACATTTACTAGTATGGAGAACACATGCCCAGGTTCTACAGCTGCAACTTTCCATGTATTTTTTCCAAGAGTCTTTCATTCCCAAAGCTTGTGTTTTATATTTTTATTTATTTGGTTAAACCTAATAAGGAGCCTGAAAAGTTTGGATCCTCAATAAATCTTTTTCTCTCTAAAACATTTATGTTCTATTATTAACTCAGAAAATTTCTTTAAGTTATTAACTGCCTCCTAAAACACATTCCATTCGACATAGCCTAGCGATCATGGCACTAACACAGACAAAAAAAGAAATTTAGTCCTTACAACTAAATTATAATTTGAAGTTACCAAAAAGATCAGAAGAAGGAGTAGATAAACAAATAGACATTTTTTTAAATGATGGTGTCATTTTGTTATTTTAATTGATCATGGTTAGTAAAACAGATACCTTAGAAATAATAGCTGAGGTCTTTGTTAAAGGAATGGCACATAGACTTCCTAGATAGAATATATATCAAATTTTCAATGAAAGTCTAGCAGTCAGCCTGCTAACCTTAAGTCTCAGGCAGTAGTTCTATGAGAGTGACAGAATCAAAGACAATCTGCTGAATGACTACAAGTGACTACCCAAGAGGATGATATGGTTGGTCAAGTGGATTAATTCACTAGAGTAGAAACTCAGCCTCAACTTGTGAGATTACCTAGCCTATTCATTTGAGAAAATGATATAATGATGAAGTACCACTAAAAATAAAAGCAAAAACTTAGTATAAATTGAGTGACAAACACTGTTTAAAGGAATGTAAAAAGCACCCTGGAAAGATATCACCCATATACAGATAAGAAATCTGAACCCAGACCAGTGATTTCTCTCTATTGCACAGATTAAAGTGTCATGCTGAGGATTTGGGTTATGACTGCATGTCCACAGCCTGGGATCGTAACCCTAATGCAACCTGATCTTTCTGAAGTAATTCATATTTTCCTAAAACATGTGAATGTAATTCAATTTTCCTCAGATAAACCTAAATTCCCCTAACTGGAATCACTTGCTTCTGTCAACATTGGAAAAAAAAGTAAAACCTCAGAAACCTACTTTTCACAATTTCTAAGGAGTTGTGTTCAATATTTCTTTTCCTCTTCTCTCAAAAGATTGGGACAATATATTTTTCCTGTTCCACAAACTGCATTTATCTTATTTTTTGTGTCAATCTCAGGATTTTTTTTTCCTTTGAAGTGATAAGCAAATGATACTATTCATATAGATTGCTCAAGATCTTTTCAATTAGGTAATTATTTAAGTTTATAAAGCAGCTTAGATCCATCACTGTGTTCCATGATATATGGTCTAAAAAAAGGAGAAAAATTGATTAGACTTTGCAATCATTATTTCATGACTGGTCCTACTTCTGAGGATTGGCAAGCTACTTTCAAACACACCTTTAGATAGGTCATGTTTATTTGATAGGCGGCACTAGACAGGCATGAATAGCATTGTCAGACAGAAACAGCAAACATATCCAGATGATCCGTCACCCTTGAATGGAAACAAAGTTGAGTGAATGAGGAATTTAAATAATATAAGGCTGCTATATTGTAGAATGGTTTTCCAGACACTTCTTGCATTTACCTTGAAACCATTGAGTCAGTTAGTGTTCTGTTGAACCCCAAGGTCACCCAAAACGGAGAAGACTTAATAAAATGCTTAGAAATAAGTGACTTATATATCTTTGAATACAGATAAAAAATGTAGATTTTTCACACTGGTATATGATAAAAACTGTTACAATTTATCACATGTCTGTTCGTGTCAGGATATCAGTCTTATCAAAACTCTAGCTTTCTGTTCAAATTCTTTTGATCTCTATTCCTGGTATATATTTAAAATAGATTCTACAGTTTTTCATTTATTTTCCTTGTTATAGCTACATTGGCAATTATCTATTTTCACTTCGCTTCATGCTTTCACTCAATAATTGCTTTTAATTAATTAGATATATTTTTCTTCCCTCCCTTTTGAGATTCAGAACATTTGATATAGTACTTCCCGGAGCTCCCTCCTCTGGGTTAGATGTACATTAAGGACAGGCTCTGCCTCCTATCAGAGAGGGTTGTAAAGAAAAACTAAGTCTTTGATTAAAGAGTATAGCTGCTGGGTCATAGGCAATTGTCCTGGAAACTGTTGTAGTAACTTTAAGCAATAGGGTTCTTACAGGATACTGACATTTAATTGAAATCAAACAAATTTCCTTGGCATTGCCGAACGTGCTCCAGCAGAAAGAGAAGTGTGTGCTTTCCTTTAGGTGCCAAGGTATTTTGCAAGGATACCACAGAACAATTGTTTCTGAGCTTCCATCTTTTACTTGTTAATGACCCTAGATACGTAGAACTAGATAGGTTATTCCAGATTTTATTTGGGATTAAGCAACAATTGGAAGTAAGAAATATTAATTGTAAATACATCTATTTTCTCTAGACACAAAATTCATTGTCGTGTATGGTTTCAAGTTGAGCTCAGGTATGAATTATAGCTGAAATTGAAATGTGTTTGCACATGACAGTGTAGATTTTTTTTTTCTTTTGTATTTTAGAGAAGGGTCTACAAGGTGTTCAGGGTCTCATTACTAGATCAGACTCATAGTAATCCAACTGTTTACAGCCTCTCAAGCACTGGGATTACTGGTGCACACCACCATGCCCAGTCTCAATTGTCTCTCAGCGTGCCCCCAGGGTTGGGGGCAGTATGGCAGGCCTAGGGATGGAATCCCTGACTCCTGTGCCTGCTTGGAGATGCTTTAATCCACTGAGCTATTTGGTAGATTTTATTCAAGTATAAGTAAAATAAATTATGGCTCTTGCTTATGAAAGTAAGTTGACAATTTCTTAAATTACTTAGTGACAATAGGCATAATGCCATTCCAAACCCAAAGCACACAAAAGCAATTTAAAGAGCCTGGGAAGGAAGAACTGCTTCTGGAAATCAGATTTGGAATAAATCAAAATAGAACTGCAGTGTTTTCTGTCCTATTGATGAGATAAAAATCAAAGTAAAACAATTAAGCTAAAAGTGAACAGGGAATATTTTTAAAGAGAAATGAGAGATATTAGGATGCACATAGATGCCCGGGGAGTTAGCTCAGTAGACTAAATGTTTGCCTGGCGAAAACAGGGTCCTGAGTTCAATCCCCAGTACCATAAAAAGAAAAAAAAGGGATAGAGAACGAATGCATATATAAAAAAAATGAGATAATGGTGGCCAGAATAGACTGATGAGTCTATAGGCATCACCACACATAGCCTGAAAATGAACATAGACATGTGTTCTCCTTAATTTATGCACCCAGAATTCAGCACACAACACTTCCAAGTCCAATCTTCTTTGATATAAACATGGCATTCAAAAAGAAAATTCAAATTAAGTTTCATTATATTATGCATTTTCACTTTTGAAAAAAATGGTTTGCATATTGGTCTTTTTCTCCTTCAGAGAGTTTCCAAAATAAGTATCAGATTTTTAATTCAATACAATTTATGCCCAAAGTTCATGTATTCTAAAATAAGCTATCATCTCAATAATGATAAATAGTACACTTTTTCTATTACTAGTCAGATACCACTGAAGTTCTGGTACTACCCTCAATATACTGAGTCATCTAGTATAACATAATATTTTGTGAAAAATGTCTTAGAACCTAGGGCTTTAGCATGATTTTTAATATTTGATGGTATGTGCTATTAATAATTTTATTTCATGTAATTTGAACTCTTTAAAAAGTATAATCGTGAGACTCTTATCATTCAGTTTGTTATGTATTTAGTGCAGTGTCTACAGGGTCTTCCTATGTAGATTGGACTCCTACGAGTCTTCTGTTTTCAGCCTCCCAAGCGCTGAGATTACAGGCATGCACTACAACACCCAGTCTCAATTGCCGTCTCAGTGCATCCCGGCAGTGGGGCCAGCACTGCATTCTGGGGATTGAATCCCTGTTTCTGCATCTGCCTAAGCAGGCGCTTTAATCCGCTGAGCTGTCTGGCCAGCCCAATTTAAGTAACATCTGATGTCATGAGCAACTTACAATACTGTCTTGGTTAATTTTCACTCTTTGATGAGACAAAACAGGCACCATCCCAAATTAAGGAAGGAAAGGCTTTCTTTAGTTCAGTTTGTAGAGGGTTCAGTCCATAAACATCTAGCTCCACCGCAGTTTGGCAAGTTGAGGGGCAACAGTTCAGGGCAGCAGACAACAGCCAAAGCAACAAGAGCAAAATAGGAGGGGAAGAGGTGGGGGGAAGCCAGCCTCTTTTCCTCCTTTACATGGCAGATAGGCTACCCCCACTAGGAGGCATAGCACTCATACTATCTCTGTGTTTTCCTCTTGCTCAGGATGAAAGTGTTTATGAAGTGAGGACCCTGCCCCCTAAAGAGTTGCTTAGTTAAACTTCTGAAGTTAACACAATGAATCAAACATTGTACCACCCTAGAGTGTTACCAACTGCCTTAGCCAAGGCCTTTACACTTGAGGTTGTACAACTGAGTTAATTAAGCTTCTAAATTTTTCAAGTTGACACAATGAATCAATCATAAAAATCAAACACCCCACAGAAAAGCAAGTAAGACTGAAGATGGAAGGCATTGATTATACTTCACATGTATTTACATTAATCACAAAGTTTATCTATTTAGAAATAAAATGTTTTTGTTAGACAAAAAGCATCATTTCAGTCCATCATCCATGTACATAAATTAGGGATGGGCACTGTTTTGGCATAATTCTTACTACATGTCCAATTGTTCCATTTTTAAAAAGCATTTTTGTGGTTGTTATACACATAAGCATAAGTACAAACACATGCATTCCTATGCCATTTTGCATTCCTTTACATTTTAATCTTTTATTTCTTTATTTCTTTGGCATCAGGTCTTGCTATGCAACTTGGACTCATAGTCATCCTTTTGTATCAACCTCCTCAGAGCTGGAATTATAGGTGTGTGCCACCATGCCCAGTCTTGATGGCCAGCATGGTGCCCCTGGAGTTCTGGTGCTGGCATAGCATGCAGTACTAGGGATAAAGTCAGAGTCTTTGTGCTTGCCAGGCAGGACCTTAGACAACCAAACTATCTCCTTAACCCCTAGACTGTTTTTTTGTAACTCTTATTATAGATATATCCATGCATTTATTTCAATTTCTATAATAATTAAGACCAATATTAATAGCTGGTCTCCCACCATTATAAATAAAATGATTCTTCACCAATACACAAGCTGTTTGTTTGCCAAATTTAATAAAGTAATATCATAATTATCTTTATTAACTCTTTTGCCTGAGGGTAACAACAAACATCATGCTATTTTTCAGTATATTTATCAGAGTCCCTTCATCCTTAAATTTTTAAAGTCAGATTTTGGTTTCCTTGTCCTCAAATGAGTTTTAATGGAAAACATATTTAATTTTTCTATTAATAATTCTGATAGGCTTCATTATGTGTATTAGAAATGGTATAGTACTAAAACCTTAAGGACTAGATATCACTTACAACTCCAGATGAATGGGAATTAAATGCATCCATAAGTACAGGAAATCTCGATGTATTAAAATCTTGGATTTAAAAAGGTATAGTCTGCTTTTATTTTAGTATTGCTGTACTCAAAATACATGCTATATTCTGCATTAAAGTTTTCGTATTTTGCCACTCTTTATTACAGCATACACTGACTTTGGGCCAAATATGAGGCTCTGACAAAGATAGCAATTTGAATCATTATATTAAGTATATTTGTTTATTACACAGCATTTTCCAAATATATGACCAAAATTGTATGGAGACATGATACTTACAAATAGTAGTGTCTAAACAGTAGTGGAAAAATCCTGTTCTTCCAAATCTGTACCTGCAGAAGGCCTTTAGGAAGTGAAAATTGGTAGTAGGGCAATAGTGTGATTTTCATACCAATTTCTAATACCTCCTGAGGGAAAGGTAGGGTAGTTGATGAAGGTGAAATCCTTTTTAGTGAGATATAAAGTTATTCAGTAGACTATGAGCTCAATGTCAACTCTAATGCATTCAACTTTCTATGGAAGAAAAATAAATTATCTCTTATGAACTGAACAGCTAATAAATAAGACGTAGTAGATTTCTGACAGATGATCAACTTATTACACCCGGCTGAATTAAACTAACATGGTGCTGAGTGTGGGAGGTCCACCTGTGTGTTGTTTTCAGCAGCATCTGAAAGAGGAGAAGCATTTGGAACACTGTTAGGGATACTGCTCCGAGAAGCTGTTGGAGCTGTTGGAAGTTGTCAGTTATCTTGGGCTGTTCTTCTGGAGGACCTTGTCATACTGGCTTTTTCTATGTACTTTGGAGAAGCTTGTGTCCTTGAACATCAGTTCCTGGCTTCAGAGGGGAAAATGGTGCTCTGCTTAGCATCATGAAGCTTGTTGAGTTGGCTTTCCTAATGGGAACTCAGCTTTCCTTATCACTGGGGGAGCTTGGGACCTCACTGTTGCTGAGGACAGCTGTGGTACCTTTGGGGAAGCTTTGGTGCTTACCTTGAGCATTGCTTCCTGGCTCCAGTTCAGATCCCTCATCTTGGTAGCACAGATCCTTCAACCCACTGGCATAGACTTCCTAGGTTCCACCATTGACCTTTGGTGCTTTCCAGATCATATCCATGAGGTGGGCCTGCATGAGACTTTGCTGTGGGCTCTCAGCCTCCAGTTGGACTGGTGGGAGGCATTGCTATGAGTACTATGTCCTCAGCTGGATTCTTCAGTATTTAGTGTGTGGATAGATTTCCTGCACTTGTAGTACCTGATTCTTGGGTGATTCAATACAAAATACAATTATAAAACTTGTCATGTACTATATTGTTCACCTTACAAAACACTCCAAACCACGACACAAGGCAATTCTTTTTTCCTGACTATTGTCTGAAATAGTCGCCCTTCTTGTATTGGTCAGTGCTTACTAGTGTCAAACTGCAAAACCTCTGCCTGACTTCTGGAGGCAAAAGATCCAGTCAAGGGGCTGGAGCTCATGGCAGTACCCCTTGTAAATCCATACAGGAGGCTGAAGGATCTGTGATACAAGACTAATCTGTGCAAAAGGACCAAGGGAAGCTTAAATGTCTACGCCAAAAGGGTAAATGATCTGTGCCAAAGAGTGAGATATCTGTACCGGAGGCCAGGAAATTATATCCACAATGAAGATGTGGATATCCTCTAGAGAAGCTGAATCTCCCTAGAAAAAAAGAAAACAGCCAAAGCTCTTTAGAAGAAAAAAACACTGAAACTTCTCCAAAGAAAATAAGTCATAAGAAGCTCCTCCAAAAAAGGTAACACAAAATCCTTCCATCCTTCATGCCCTCTTTTTATACTGTCCTGTCAAGCGTCCTCCTATTTGTCTTCCATGCACAGAACCAAGCTTGCTCAGCTCAACTGGGCATTCCCACTCAAGGTGAAAATCATTCACCATACTATCCTACTCAGTTTTAATTATAAGGAAAAACAGGACAAATGCAAAGGGTAGATCAAGATCCCCCTCTTTCATGCCACAAATCACAGTTTTGTTATATGGAGAAACTCCCAGGGAGGGTTGGAATATATCTCAAAAGTTAGCTCTTGACAAATAATATGCCTCTACAAGTAATGGAGCAGTTTATGTTCCATAATATTTTCCCTAACAAAAAATAATCAAGTAGCAATTAAAGGAGACTAATAGCTAGGCTTGCACCAAACAGAAACAAACTAGATAGAATTTTAATAGAATATCAGCAAAGTGTAATAAAAGGCTTGGAAATTAAAACCACCCTCATAAGCAGACAATGCTATAAAGCCTGAAAGTCAATTACTTTTTGGTATTCTTTAGAAAACTCATCTTCAAGGACAAAAGTCTGCCTATAATCAGAAGAGAAGATGAACGTATATTCACAGGTGAAATCTGTTTACTTGGAGCAGGTGAATCAAAACCTATAAAATAAACATCTGAAAGTAGTTGGAGAAAATACTGAGAATTGGTCAGCATAAGAATGAGAAAATACTGCAATTTTTCTAGATGTTGTAGTTTTATATGAGACTTTGCACTCCTGGGATTTATCCTCCAAAGCTTCATCTAATTATTCCATTGAGCAGTGCTGAAAAAGATCTTTTCAGTGTTTCAATCAAGTAGAAGTACTCATTATGAAATATGTCTACTGTTCTCTAAAGTAAAATTTACCTTGGAAGGTAAGAATTTTTGCAGGCCTTGTCAATTTGATTTGTAGAGGAAGAGGACACTCCTCATGCCGATGTCCCCTAGCTTTCCTGACTCAACTGAAGAAAGAAAACTATATATGAAGAAATATAAAGTTTACAGGGCACAAATGCAGGACCATTAGGGGAATGATTCTTAGCTGTCGGTGGCTCTTACTTGCAAAAAGTTAATTGGGAGGCTGAAGAAGGATCGCAAATTTGGAGGTGACTTCAACGATCTATTAAAAACTTGTACCAAAATAAGAATATATAGCCAAATAAATATCAAATAAGGAAATGGTTGGGTTGTAGCCCAGAACCTTCAGTACCATAAAAGGAAGATGAAGAAGGATAGAGGAAAACAAAGAGAAAGATGAGAAAGAGAAGACCTATATTTAATTTGGAAAATGTACATGCTTCACCACACCTATAATATACAGCCATATCAAGTGCCTGTAAAATAAAAAGATGTAACAGTTGGAGAGAAAAATGGCACAGATTCTCCTGGAAGGAGGAATACTCACAGAAGCTAAATCAAGATAAAAAACAAAACTGCCTCACTGGAGGCATATAGCACCTCTGGCGACATTGGTATAACAAATGAGTAGGCAAATTCTTATCTACATCAGCATAAGTTTTCCTACTAAAGACCTGATTGCCCCAATCACTTTTACTATGTACAATGTGTTCAAACTTCGGTGCAAAATTACAAGGTATTCTAAGAGGAAAAATATCCAGTGTAAGCAGACAAATGAGACGAGTATCAGAAATAGAAAAGGTACAGATGTTAAAATTATCACACAAAGAATTTAAAATAATTTTGAAGAATTTGTGAGGAATACCAATAAGATACAAGAATATACAATAGATAAAATTTTGAAGAATCAAAAGGAAAATCTAGAAAATAAAATGAAAGAAAAACTAATAGAAAGTTTTGATGTGATAGACAACAGGTATGAGAAAGGCATTAGTTAGGCTGAAATTAACTTAATGAAATTTTTCAAAGTAGAAACACAAAGAGAAAAAATGAATTAAAAACAACAGGATCTCAAGACAAGTGCAAAAATGCAATGTATCTATCTATAAGTGGAATGACACAAAGAAGAAAAAATTATGAAGAACAAATTCAGTTTATTTTAAAATAATGATGGCTGAGGACTTTCAGAAATGAAACAGATGGCAAAACCAGGTCTCTAAAAGAATCACAATTCATAAGTGACTCAAGAAAAGCAAAACAAGAGGTGCCACAGCCACAACACCATAGCATGCACAAAATGGAAGACAGAGAAAATGGCATAAAAGCCAGGATGTAAGAGGTGCTTAACTTGATTATGAATGAATAATTGTGGTGCCTTCACATGAGAATCTAAGCAGGTAAGAAGATAGTGAATAGTTCTTTTAAGAAAAATATAAGCAATCCAGAATTCTATATCCAGTGAAATTATCCTCAGGCAAGTTAAAATTAATATAAATTATTGGTATCAGTCTTGACTTGTTGGATAAGTCTTTTTATTTCAAGAGAAATGATATTGTCTTTCTTTTTACTCAAGAGAAATGATATGTGTCAGAAAATTTGATCTGCATGAATAAAAGAAGGCTAGGATAAGAACAAGTAAGTAAAATATTAATTTCAATAATCTCAAATAGAAATATTATTTGAAATGTTAGTAACAATAAAAATGTATGAAAATGAAATTAATGACAGCAATATCATGAAGGTCTGCAAAAGGCTGGGAATATTTTTAGAAAATACTTCCAAACACATGAAGCACTACAGAAATACTTCAAAGTGTAGCTTAAATAGTTCCTGGTCCAGGAATATAGCCCAGATACACAGCACTTGCCTTGCCAACTCAAAGTTCTGAGTTTGATTCTGTAACTCTTCTCCCCTCAAAAAAGAAAAAAAAAAATCTCATGCCTAATTTAAATAGCTCTAGTATATTAATACACACCAGGGCAATGGATTTCTGATAAGAAAACATAATGTATTAGCAGAAGAGATGAAGTGACACCACATAAAACATTGCAATAAATCTGGAGAGCAGGGCGGGCAAAGATAGCTCAGCAATCTAAAATGCCTGCTTAGGCAAGCTTAGGCAAGCTTGGGGACCTCGGGTCAATCCCTGGCATCACCTGCCATGCAAGCCCCACCCCAAGGGCAGACTGGGCCAGCCACAAAAAAATAAATAAATAAAAAATAAAAACCCTGTAGAGAAGAGAAGCTTCTGAAAATTAATATAAGCATTCCATCAGCAGCTGTTAATCCTAACAAAGAATAATCACTTTTACTCTAAATTGTTTGAAATTTCCAGTGAAAACCAGGGGATTGTTGCACGTGGCCACATGCCTGTAATCCCAGCACATGAGAGGCTGAGTCGGGAGGATCATCATGAGTTTGAAGCAAGCCTGCACTGCATAATGAGAGCCTGCCTTGAAAAAGAAAAAACAAACAAACAACAAAAATCCAGTGGATTTCCAGAGTGGCTAAAAATATTCAAGTAAATGTAGCCTATAAGAGACATGCATAACATTTTAAGGTACATAACCTAAATACAAAGGAATAACTAGCATACGCATATAAAGATTTTCACATAAAAATAAACAGAAAACATGAATATTGCTTTACCTACACAGAAATTCACCAGTTATTAATAACTGAAAATACTATCAACAGGTGAAAGCAGTTGCACTGGAATTTGGTCATTTATTTAGGGATTTTATAGAAGAAATATGTAAAGTAAAAACATCCTAACACATTCTGTGAGGGCAAAGAATTCTAATATCGAATCTAGCCAAAGATGTTACAAGGAAGAAAACTTTTCAGTAAAATCCCCCCCATATTAACAAATACAATCTAAAAATGGTTACAAAAATTTATATAACTGAATCAAGTGGAATGCATTCAAGGTTTGGGAGACTAAGCGTTAAAAAAAAAATCAATGAATGTAATTGGTCGTGAATCATAAATACATCAGTTAATACAGATAAAGAATTTTAAAAAAATCCAACATTCATTTTTGTAAAGATTCTCAAAATTAGCAAAAAGAAGAACAGGAGAAAATGGAAACTCTTTCAAATGGCAAACCTTGGTAAAATTATAAAAATAATTGGACATGGGATCCCTGTATTTGGCTTTAGAAAATATAGCCAAACCTGATTAATAATAACAGTGAAAACACCTAAAATATGTAATTCATGTTTATGGATCAAATTTCATATTTTGTAGTGATAAATCTCAGTGTAAATTTATAATAGTGAAATAAATCAGACTTGCATGTGCAGACATTGTGTTGTCTCCTTAGTGTAAGAACCTGAAAGAGTGAATAAAATCTGAAGGATACAATAGATATTATGAAAAAGAAATGAACCTGTTCAGAAGAAACGAGTTACTGAGATGAAGAGAAGGACAGAAGAGGCAGTGGGGGAAAGTGACGTATCTATGTATTTTGGCAGGATGGTTAGGATAATTGTACTGTAGATTTCTAGTGATCTGTGGAAAGGAGAACTTAATCCTTAATTGCTGTGTCTTCTGTTTTCATATTTTTTTCTTAATTTCTTATGATTTTTTCTTTCTTCATCCAATTTTGCGTGTATATATCTTGTAATCTGAACAATTAATTTGAAAAGAACACTATGCAATAAAACAAATACTGTTGAATTCATATTGTTTTGTTTAATAAAATTTTGCATCATTTGTAATTTTCTTCTTTACTGCTAGTTTGTATTCTCTCTAAAAAACTAAAAGAAAACTAAAATAATACACAAAAAATAAAAAAAGTCTAGTCTAAATCCAAGAAGTTATTTTTTTAAATCATGGAGCCTACTATAAATTTATATATACAAGATAAATAATACCTAGTAGGATAGCAAAGGGAAAAATTGGAAAATCCAAGGTATCTTTCTTTCCAAATACAATTGGTGTAAAGTTGTTTTAATCAAGTCAACATGATATTGCTAATGGATTGGACACAAAGTATTTTTCAAGACGCTGTGCTGGAATATGTGGAGGTACACATGCAAGGAAAAGAAAAGCCAATGGAACAAAGGAAAATATATGGAAACAGAAATTTCACTATACTCAGGTATTAATTCTGAAAGGTTCATAAACATGAATGCAAAACTCTGTGGAAATAAAGAGAAACTTCTTAAAGAATAAAGTAAAGTATATATGACCATGGATTTCACAGTGAACACTGCACTATCTTATGAATACAATCATCCTTGAGACAAAAAATAATTTGGAGTTCATTAAAATTAAAATGATACTCTTCTAAAAATATTCTTAAATGGGGCCGGGGAGATGGCTCAGTGGAATAAGTGCTTCCTTGGCAAGCACAAGAGTCTGAGTTCAATCCTGGTTCCGCCACAAAAAGAAAAGAAAAATACTCTTAAAATGAAAACAAAAGACACTGAGTGGCAGAAAACACTTTCAAGTTGTTTATCTAGTAAGATGTTGGTACCAAAATATTCAAATAACTCCTGAGATAAAAAATAAAAAGACATCACTATCTGTCTGACCTCATGCTGAGCTGTAAAATGCTCAAGTCAACAACTTCTGACATTCCCAGTCTTATGGAAAACCCACTACTATTATGGACTACTGGAC
>NDGM011159107.1:0-17600 GCA_002564305.1 Octomys mimax | reverse complement strand
TTTTTTTTTTTTTGCGGAACCGGGGATTGAACTCAGGCTCTTGCGCTTGCCAAGGAAGTGCTTATTCCACTAAGCCATCTCCCTAGCCCCTATAATATTGTTTTGCACAATATTCAAGTAAATAACAATGCAAATCAGTGATTTTTTTTTTCTTTTTGTTATGGTTTGTGTCTAGACGTCCCCCCATAGCCTCATGTACACATAGGTGGGGCTTTCTCAGAGGTGGCTGAAGCTAGCCTGTGGGATGCTGGGATTAATTCATGGTTCGATGGGCACTAGGATTAGGGTGTGAGTGCTACCCACCCTGAGTAACGTGGGTAAAATAAAATTGGCAGAAACACCCTGCTAAGGTTCCTTGTTGTTTTGCTACCTTCTGCCTGGCATGAGCTATTTTGCCTCTGTCATGCCACCCTGTTTTGGACTCAGACTATTATAGTCTGAAACTTCTACAAACTGTGAGCTACATGAACCTAGCCCCCTTTAACATTGGGCATCCTGTATTTTTGTCTCAGCACCAAGAGAGAAATAACTAAGACAGTGGTTCTCTTCACCAGGAGGCCGTGTTCTTTTTCACATTTATTATTTCCGGCAAAAGTGCAGGTATCTAGGCAGCAATAGTACTGCTTTGGGCTTTAGGCTCCCAGTGGAACTCTCAAGGCCTGAATACATGAATGCTCTTTCTCCAGGGAGGGAATTGTTCAGGTACCAGGAGTGCACACTCTGGTTCACACCAGAAACACTTTTCATGCTAGCGGTTTTATGTTGACAGAGTAGGCAAAACCAAAGCCAATCTGGAGGGCTGCATTCCGGCTCCCTCTGAGTCTCTGAGCTAGACCCTCTCCAGTAAAGCAGCACCCGTGCATTCTGGTCTGCGCCCGCAGCCTCGCAGCCAAGGTCCCTCCTAGCCTGATTCTGATCTTGACTTCTTTATCTCTCCTGCTCTTTTTCCCCCTTCAGTACACATTAGCAGCCAGCCCCAATGGCGTTACCTCCCAGAACCTCCTAGAAAGTATGATTTTAAAACTCACATGACCTTTCTTTTGCCTCTTAGAACTCCAGTTTCATTTGGCCACTTGAGATACAACCCCTTTCTCTGACGCAATAACCCTCTTCTGGGTTCTTGAAAAACATCTGTTCTCATCTCCCTCACAGTCCCGACCCCATGCTGTTTGCTTTAGAACTAGCTGTTACATCTTATCTCTGTTACTACAGCTACAGTTCTACAAGAACAGGAGCATGGGCTGCTTGGTTCTGGCAGTCCACGTTTCATGACAGGTGCTCTACAAAGATCTGAGGAGTGTCAGCGAGGTAATGCACCTTATAAGAGGCTCTAACGCCCCAAATTGTGTTAGGACGTAACCAGTCTTTAATCACAGCAGGGTATGCATTTTTAAGAAAATAAAAATGATAGAACTAGTATTTGTTCTGCAAGGAAAAAATATCACTACATGTGTACATTTTGGAAGTAAAGGAAAACTGGCCAGTCTGACAACCACACCAGATACGTAATCCAATTTGAGATATATGATGGAAGCATTGATTCAGACTTATAGTGAAATGACATCTTAGTTTTACATGCAGTTTCAGAACATTTAAGAAAACTAAAGATCCATAATGTTTTAACTTCATTATAATGACAAGAATAATTAAAGCACTTGAGAATCTTTTACATTGAGACAACTAAGACATATTAAATGGGTAAGGGACATAGTTTCACAGGATAGAGAACACATCAAATCTTTAAATTCAATGTGAAATTGTTAAAAGACTACCTTTGTAAATGGAACCAAATACTTACATTTGCTAACCACGCATATGGAATAAGCCATATAAGGTAATTTGAATAGCATAGATTTAGAATATCCAGGAAGAATTATTTTTCAATTTTTTTTAACTCTAATAAGTCAACACATGCATGCTTATCAAATTTTAAATCCAGTCTATCCCTCTAACTAAACTATCGGATGGGCAAAAGCCACTTTCCTGTGTAGCAAAACCTCACATTGATCCCTCCAGGAAAAGCTCGATATTGCCTCCTGTGACCAGCCAAATGAAGGCTGTCTCTGTGTTTCTGTCACCACATACAGCTTTCTACAAGCCTCTCGCATGACTGGCAGCTACAGATTTGTTTCTTTCCAGGTTTACTGTCTCTTCCCTGATTAAATTGTAACTTCCAAAAGCAGGCACCTCTTTTTTCCCTCATACACGTGAGTTTCCAAGATCCTAACACTGTTCTTGACACAAAGTAGATGCCCAAAAGCTGCTTTTAAAGTGGTGAATAACTGAATGATCTGAAAACTGAGTGCGCTACAAGTACGTTACCAAAACTGGCCAACGTTGCTAACGTGTTCTAAAATCCTGAGACTGATTCACTGTGTTTTTCATTCTCCTCGAACATTACATTTATGTTTTGCACAAAAGCACAGAACAATCTGATAGTCAGAAGAAAACTTCACTCATTTTACTGCTGGTGCAAAGTTTTGGGGAGATTTATTCACTACTTGATGTGCCAGAAACCCTAGTTTAGCAAGCAGATAATGCACAGATGGTAGCAAGATGGATAATAATAGGTTGATAAATTACAATTATACTTTAACTTGAAGTGTATTAAATAAATAAATGATGTATTTTTTAGGAGCTCCTAGCATCCGAAATCTGCAGAATTAAGAAAAGGATAACCATCCCTTAAACTATGTATCTGTTTTTAAAGAAATTTATGAAATGATCATAAAAACAAGTAATTTATCTATTAGCTGTGATGTGCTATTACATTTCAAGCAAGTTGTTTAATATCAATGCGCTATTTAAGTCTTAAGAAAACATTTATGTTTCTGCACTGATTCTACATGTCATATAAATACAATTTATTGCATTCCTTGGCATTTGGGGGGGGGGGAATTCATTCTATTTTTCCTTTGCTCAGTGGAAGAAAACTCTTGAGTCAACTTATCTTTTTAATCTAAGAGGTCTCAGTTGAAATTGACTTTTGAAGTTTGCTAATTACAAAACTCAACAGGGGTTTTTCCTTTTTTGGTATAACTCATATTTCTATTCATTAACCCCAGTTTTAAAAAGATTAAAAAGTCTGAATAGAAACAGAAATCTGAAGAACGGCCTCTCCCCCGTGATACCTTTTAGACACTTGAAGTGCAAACTTTCCCCATAGCATCTAATTACAATTTCTTTCTGCAGGAAGAGAAGGTAAAATGTATACATTTTGAGCTTCCCAACCATGAAGTGCTGTGGGGAGATGAGACATCGGGATGTTTTTCACTCTATATTGGGAAAATTTATGTCAACTCGAGTTACAAGGAAATCGGGATTCTGAAGGGCAGTCCTGTGAGCTTTCTGCCAGGCCAAGCCACTAGGCTCAGATGCTTTCATTCTGGTGAACTGATCATTACCAGGCGGCTCGGGAAGTTGGCCCTCCTGTAAGTGTGCTCCTTTGTTATGAATATGGAACAGATGGAGCCAAATCTATCTGCTCTGTAGGAACAAAAACACTTACAACCCAGCTCTCTCTATTAAAGACTCTACTTAGCTCCTTTATACCATCGGTTTTCTGTGCACTGCTGTGAGGTTTTGACTTTATAGAAAAAGGCACTTCATAAAAGCAACAGTTCTTACTCTTAAACCAAAGTGGCCTAAGAACTAAAGAAGATGAATACATGGTTTCACCCACAGGATTCCTTGAAGATATGCAGATATTCAATTAGGAGTATGGGTGTGTGTGTGTGTGTGTGTGTGTGTGTGTGACAGGATTCAGTTCTGGTAAACGTTTGCATTAAAACAACACAACACAAAAATACTGAAGAGAGTGATGAAGATGTCATGTTTCTCATTATGAGGATGGCATTAATTGCTCTAGCATAATAAAATGCCAGGATTTAATTTTGTATATATGTCTGTAAGGCTTACGAGTGCTGTCTTGAACAAAGAATATGCATAACAAAATCCACAAGTAAACATAATTAGTAATTACGACTATAACATGAAACAAAGGCTATATGACGTGTTTTCAC
Source organism: Octomys mimax (assembly GCA_002564305.1). Taxonomy (NCBI): domain Eukaryota; kingdom Metazoa; phylum Chordata; class Mammalia; order Rodentia; family Octodontidae; genus Octomys; species Octomys mimax. The sequence goes on along the minus strand of NDGM011159107.1, from coordinate 13,578 downwards.
TAAGAAAAATAGTAATAATTACTTTTAGCATCATGCCAATTCGCTGGCATAACCTGAAAGCTATAAACACTACAGGTAAAACCAACACAGGCATTTAGTTTCCATGCTGGCAAGGCCAGAGACATCCAAAGGCCACCCTTACAGTACACTCCGGCCAAGGTACACGTGTTGGCAGAGAGGTGGGTGTGGGAGCGGCACTTAGGTGTGCAAACCCTGCTGTGTGTCCCGCCCATTGATAGTGACGGCGGGGAGAAGTGTTCGTCTCATTTCATTACATTTATTATACAGATACTTTTAAAGTCTGGTTGCCTCTTCGGAGATAATTGAAAAAAGAAATTCTCTAGCAGGATGCTTTGATTCTGACTAAATCAAGTCTTTGGGCAAATTTCCTCCTGCCAGTGGAAGCACAGCTTGCCTGAAGTCGCAACCTTTGTCGGAGAAAAGGTTCTGGCCTCGAAGCAGATCATGAAGCAGATGTTTTACGCCAAATCAGAGTCTGGGGATACGTAGGCTACTGCAAATAAAACTCTTCTTCTGTCTGTTCAATCATTTCAATTCCCTGCGGTGTGAAATATGAACTTGCCAACAAATGGCCAGCGTGCTGTGCCTCACAGCAGGGGGGAAAGTGCCACAGCTGTGCCCGGGACTGGAGAACTCGAGACACGCATGACATGTTCATTAGTCCCCTGCACGGCCAGGGCCGGAGCAAGGCGTCTCCGGAGTCATGCACGGGGAAGCAGGGAGAGTGTTTACTACACCCCAAAGAGTTAAAAGACATGATTTCCACCTAAATGAGAGGATGACCTGCAGTGGTCTCCATGATGAGCCCAGGGGGTTAGTCCTTAAGGCAAAAAGCCGTTGCACTGGTCTTCCCAGGCTCGAGCAGATAGAACAATTAATGTCTGCAAAAATTACGCCTTTCCTCCCTGACTTATTAGCAGCTTGCTCTGTGGACACTAAAACAATGAAATAATGAAACGTATCTTGAGTCTCAAAGTAAGAGGCTGAAATGGGCCATCGCAAGAAATCTGATGCCCTTCCTGTGTCTAAGGATGGATTTTTAGACACTGCCTGGCTCACCTGTTGCAGGCGAGTGTACCCCTAGTTCTTCCGAGTGCGCAGGCCTTCTAGTGCCTGCCGCATCACAGCGTCACAATGATGAAACAGATAATTTATCTAAATTAAAGCAATATGTGGCGAGCAAGTTTTACTTTGAGGTACTTTACAGTATACAAAACATACATAGTCAAACCTACTCTTACAGCTGTAATCCTAGATTGTAACTATCCCATACTCAGTTCTATTGTGAGATATTTCAAAGGTTATTCACATGCTTCCTAGTGCCACATTCTTTCAAGTTTTAATCATGAGCTCTCTAAATAGAAGTCATTTGCATGTGTAAACATTTCCTTGCGGTAGTACTTAGCAGTACACTCTGTGTGCAGAGCTATTTTAGAGGGAAAATAAACCTTAATATGGAACAACAATCAAGCAAGAGCATAAAAAGGTAAATTAGAAGCTGGAGAAACCCTGTCACCCCTTTATGTAATTTCTGAAAAATGTTTGAAGTTAGTCAATTTTAAAATAGCTCAGAATCATATAGTTTATTTTGGATGATGGATTGTAGGGATACTATTCATATAATCCAATTTATGACCTAAATCATAAGGACATTTTCAAGAAATGAAATGAGTTAGAAATCATTTATTATTCTGAAATGAAGCCAAATAGGTGCACATGGTTCAAGCTTGAAATGATACACCATTATCACAGCTAAGGGCGAGTTCTCATTAGCTGAGCATTTCTAAATGAAGGTTGTAGTCAATAAATCTGTCACAGAATGGTTACAAATGATTGTTTTAAGGAATTAATAACCAGACTTATATTTTTATTTTCAGATTCTTTTGGCACCCATTACTCTAGAATATTATTTTTTCATAATGTTTCTCTTTCTCCACTTAATTGGACCAAATACAAATTGGAAACATGAAATTATTTCTTAATTGACATAGACCTTGGTGGGAGGAACTACATCTCAGGATGCACCATACCAATAATATTTTTATAATAGCTATCATTTATCTACTATTTCATGCACCAGGCACTATGCCAGATTATTAAATTTAATCCTCAACACAGTTCTTTGCAGCAGGTATTATCCTCATTTTAGAAACAAGGAAACTGAGATTTAGAATAAGTAGTTAGCCAGTGTTGTACATAGCTAGCGCATGGCAGAATGGATATTCAATTCCAAGTCTTTCTGATGCCAAAACTATACAAGTTTAGTTACAGTATAAATCATACTTTTCTTTGGGATTGCCCTACTTCAAATATTTGTTTCATAATTTCCCAGAAGCTCTTAAAAGTCCTTCCAAAAAATGTCTAGGGGGAAGTTAAAACTTGGTAGAACTTGACAGTATAATCTTAGGCATTTGCAATAGTTTCCAGTAGGAAAACCAAGTGGGGAGTTGCCTGCAGAGACATGCCCTGTGCATATTTCCTAATCAAGAACATGTCAAGGAAAAACCTTTTAATATTATATTACCATAACTTATGTACTCCCAAATACCCATATGTAGCATAGTAAGAGGAAATAGGAAATAAAACACAATGTTCTGAAAAGAAAACTGGGAAAATTGGCAGTGTTCTTATGACACACTTGCCCACAGGAGGAGCGATTTCCAGGGCTGATCTTGCTGTCTCTGTCCTCATGGTCTATCCCTTTAACTTCAGCCCACTCTCATCCTTGAGGTGCCTTCACCCTTGCCAGGAAAAGCCAACAAGCTAACAACATTGTGGTACAAGAACTGAAGGAACAGGTAAAACAGAAATGCCTGTTATCAACACCTAATCTCATGGGGAAGAGGTCCACTGAGCTCAAACCTACCTGTTTATTTGCAAAGTCAAGGGCCTGGTGTGAGTCCTCAGAAAACTGCAGAGGTAACATATCCATTAGCTTGTACTATAAATTCAGTAGAGCTATAGATGTTGAAAACATGTACCAAGGGTGGCTTTGCGTCTATTTTTTCCCCTATAATATAGATACTTGATCAATGGATGCCTTACTTATTGGCATGTGTGACATTTTTCTGCACCATCTATTCCTGCAAGGTTTTTTTCTGTTAACCAACTGAATGCACAAGTTCTCATCAAAGGAGGGAGGGGGAGGGTATTCTGCTGTAAGCTGGGAAATTGGACAAAATTCCAGAGTGATCCTCCGAGAACAAATGTTGGATCACCTTAAACTACCAATGGCTCATATGTGATGAGAGTGAAATCTTACAAGCCTCTGTGATCCACAATGACTCCTTACTCCATGGCATATGCTTTCATACATTTTAGGTACTCTGCATAGATTAACAGAGCTCTCCCATTGTTCATCCTGCTTCAGCCCTGAGGGTCTCAGCCCTGCATGAGGACACCTTCTCCAGTATGCAACCTTCAGAGGACCCTGTTACTTTTATCTCTTCTACCTGGAAGATTCTCTTGCCAGACAGACACTGGTCCTGCGTCCAATCTTCTTTATGTCCCCTTTCAATGCAATCTGGTTACTCGAAAAACGGCACAAAACAGCAATCCTACCATATTCATATTCTCGCTCTACCTTGCTAAACTTTATTTTTCATCATCACAGTGACCACCCGCCTGATACCTTTTGTATTTGATCATTTGCTTGCTTAACCCTTTGTCTATCATCTGTTCCCGGTAGAATGTAGGTTTTAATAAAACAGGGTCCTTGCCCATTTTACTTCCAAAATTGTATTCATAGAGTCTAAAATGCTATGTGAGAGCAGTATGCCCTCACTCAATATTGCTGAATAAAGTAAGAAAGGAAAAAAGGAATATGTGAATGGAAGGCAAGGTCAGACTAAGAAAAATGCTGTTTGCTCACTATACCTGCCTACACAATTGCAAACTTGGAGGAGAAAGCTTGGAGGAGATAAGAAATCCAATCACTGAGGAGGCCTATGAGTTTTGTGCAATATAAGTAACTTCATAATTTTGTTATAAATGTGAATCAGAAACTTATTTTTCAAGCTAGACTGGGGTTTTCCTTCATATTCAATAAGGTACACTAAAACAAATTTGTAGAAACCAAAAGCAAAATGACTTAGAACATTTCATGTGTTTCGTTTCATGTTGTATTTTTTTTAATTTTAGAAAATAAAAGATAAATATATCAATGAAGTAAGCTTCAAAACAGGTCAGTATGACACTTATAATACTTGACACATTGTGTATTTTTGTGCACCTAGTAGTTATTCCAAGTAGACATGATAACTTATCTATACAATATTTGCACAAACCTTTAATGAACTAAGAGAAACTAGCTATATGATTACCGTAACTATCTTGTGTATTCTTTAGTACAGTGCTGAAGCTTGAACCCTGGGCCTGTGAATATTAGGCAATCACTCTAGTGCTGGGTTGCATCCCTACCTCTTTTTGTTTTATTTTTACTTTAAGAGGAAGTCTCCTTACTAAGTTTTTCTGGCTGGCTTCAAACTTGGCCTCCTGCCTTAGCCTCCAAAGTTGCTGGAATTAGGGCATGTGTCACCATATCTAGATTACTTTATAGTACTTTTGATAGTATTTCTGCTAATAACCTTGTAGCTGTTTAAGACATTCCTGTGAAGACAGAAGGCATATGGTAGCAAAAGATGTCAATCAAGCGTTTAGCAAGTTGGAGGGGGAGGGGCTTAGATTTTCTTTGTGCTCTTCATTCTGGAGTGATGCTGAGCACTAGCAACTTCCCTGACTAACCTGAACATGTGTAACATGGAAACGCAGACCTGGAGAAACCATCAGCATCATCACAGTCACCACTCTCATCCTTATCCTCATCAAACCCTTGCGAACTGACACTTGTGACTCTGCGGAGGAACCTGAAAGCTTGGATCACTACATCACAAAGCTCACATTTAGGAATGCAGCGGCCATCTAGCTCGCTTTCTTCACTTCTTGGGCTTAAGAAACTGAGCTTTGACTCTTTAGAGAAGCCAATTAGCTCACCAAAGCTCATCCTTCTCAGGAGAACCGTACTGAATGGCTAATCTGCTGAGAAACAGCTATCAAAGAAAACAGAGGTGTTTATCAGACCTGGGACAGATTAGAGCTAAGTGATCCTCCCCAGAGCTTTCCTTAAATACTAAGAACCAATTTATCATGAATTACATGTTTAATTAATTTATATTACATCTAATTCTGATGAAATTTATGAAATAGTTTAGTTGAATCTTTTATTTGCTGGCCATATCCTTTGGGCTGCTTGTAAAGCCAATGTGTATAATACATTTATGCCCCTTTTATAGAAAAGAATATAATTTTACTATTTTAAATAACTGTGGATTATAGCCACTACATCTTTGCTTCTGACATAGGCTTGGTCATGGTTATGATTTATTTTTTCTCAAATATATGGTTAGAGACACAGTCTCAATTAAGATATTATTCCTGAAGGGAAATGGGAGGCACTTTACAACCCTCTGCTTTATGATTCTATTTCCAAAAAGCACAGGGTTGAAAAGTGGGAGCTGTCTACAATACTAATTTGAAAAACTAATGAAGTTACAAAATGGTTATTTCTCCTAAGTAGCTACCAGCCCCTAAGGTCTACACAGTGCAATAATGTGTCTATAAAAGCCTGATTCCAGCCAAGACCAGAGATGCACTACGACATGTCACATGCATCAGCGTCACTACCATCACACACATGTACACACAGCATGCACACACATATACACACACACATGCATCACTGCCATCACCATTGCTTTATTAATGAAGAAAATTATAAAATTGTCCTCTTAACAATGGGGGATAAAATTTTCTCTTACACAGAACTGTGCATACAGCTTATCTACAACTATCTTTTAAATACTTTCATCTTCTTTTGGCTCCTTACATACAATCAGATCCTGAAAAGTATATGTAACCTGTAATTTTTAGAAGTAATTTTTTAAAAAAGGCTCTAGGGTTATTGAAAATAATCCCGTATTTTGTAAGTGGAATGACTGCTCTGCAATTTATCTTTTGTAATATCCTAATTTTCCTAGGTCATGCTTGTTTAAAATGATATAGACCTGTACAGATTTCCTCAAGGGGGTAAAACTAACATTAATTTCTTTCTACCCTGTCAGTGGAAGCTTCGTATAGAATAGAAGGCAGAACTTCAAAAACACTGAGTAGCATCTATCTCATCATTCTTTTTACATTAGCACAGATCAAAATTTCTGGAAAGGAAGGAGCCTCCTGTCATAGCCTGGGTGGCTTCACCCTTGCCCCCATGGCATGTGAGAAACCCCGGGTGCCCTGGCGTCTTACACAGAGAGGCCGTCTCACCATTCCCATTCCTTCCTTTTGCCTCTGCCTCACCAATATGAAAGAAGTGATATGCAATCCTTGATAGCAACACCTTATCCTTTAAGGACAAAGATATACAACTTGAAATTGTCATCAGAACCTTTGAAACTAAGAATCAATACAAGGGGCTGGAGCCCATATCAAGTTTGAGCTCAAACATCAAAGCTGCCAAAAGGCACAGCAGTTATGGCACTATAAATGCACTTGCTGATCTGAAAAGAATACCCTATGGAAGGGCATTTGAAGAAGAATTACTGAATACCTCCAGCATGTCACCATAAGAATTGAATTTGTTAAGGCACAATTATGCTACATGTCACCATGGTTCATTTCTCAATTACCAGTGCTTGGCATGTTGAAAATCCCTAGGCATCCACTCACATCTTGGATAGCCTCAGAAATGTTAAGCTTTGGGGGAACTTTTTGGACCTAGCAATCAAAACCTAACCATTGAAAACATCATGAGCACCCACAACATGAGGCCAGTGAGAGAGCAAAAGGACTTATAAGGGTGCACCAAGCAAATGCTCGGGGTAACTTGGAAAGGCAGCATGGTGCCTTTTGCAGAACAATAAGGTACCAGATGAAAAACGATTATGGATTTATCACTAAGAGGATTGGCTAGTTATTCACTGCAAGTACTATCAATGTTCAAAATCAACTTGCCGGCAAATATCTCTTTTCCTCTGACACCCAGATTGGCCATTTTTAAGATACTACTTAACATTTTCATCAAAGGATATGAATTGAGGTTGAGAAAAGGGTTAAAAGTAAAATTATTTGGGAAGCGAATCCTTGAGGCCATCTAGTGAAATGATCTCTTGAACCGAGATGAAGCTCAATAAAAACAATAAAGAACATGTTATGATTTAAAAGCACAAAACCCCTCACATATACAGAAGAACACCAGATCCGGAGAGGCATATTTCCAGTGAAACAAAATGTGTAGCAGAGTACAAAGTGAAGATCTATCATACGGGTGTACTGACCAGATATAATCAAAGTTTGATTTTAATGCTCTGGATTTACATTGAAAAGTGATAAAAGTTATTTAAAGGATTTAAAAGAGCTCTTGTAACAAGAGCCAGAAGAATTTAAATGTCATAATTCTCCACAAATATGTGAGTCTTTGAAAATAATCCATTAGCCTGGATTTGTTGCTCATCTCAAAAGAGGGACAGACACAGGCTGTGGGTTGTGCAGTCCCAAAAGTCTGTTTGCACTGACCAGGTAGAAAGGAGAGTTACTGTGTATTGTATCTAATGTAAAGCCTCGGAAAGTCTTGCAGGAAAATAATAATTATTTAGAACAGAATTTCTGAAAGTTGACTTAAACTTGGCTCCAAAATGCTAAAATCGTAACAATTTCTTTGTTCCTTGGCATTGCCTCAGGACCCTGAATCTAGCCTAGTCCTCTCCCACAAACTTGAAGAAACAGCCTCAGTTATGTGACTTATTTTTAGATCTCAGTAGAGTTGTACAGGCAGAAATTGGCCTTCAACCAAACCATTGCATTTCTTTTATTCTATTGTATGAACAAAATAAGGTTTAAACAAAGAAGTAGAATGTTTTTCATTCTTTAGGAATCATTTTTTAAGATTGTCTCCATCAAAAAAAAAAATTTAATGTGAGACAAATCATCACTGGAAAAATACAAGCTATATTGCTTAATTTGTTGACCTCAGTTAAGCCTGCTCTAGTAATCCACCACTATAATAGTACTCAAAATAGAATATCATCATATAATAAACTACAAATATAGGTGGTGAGATGATGTGCTGCCCCTTACACTTAAATGATTTATTAAATAGATTTTTCTTTTTGTTTTGAACCATTCCACATATTCGACACTGTTTTTTGTCAATAAAATATATTCCTATTTTGGCCAGTGGTTGTCGTTGCCTGTTTAGCATTACTGTCTATCTTCTTTAGGTTAAAAAACAAACCAATAAGAACAAACTTCAAAGAACTCTTCTTTTTTTACTCCACACGGTCTTAGGGCTGTTAGTCAAGGTTTATTCTTTATCCTTTCCAAAGAAAACGCATATATGTCAATTAAATCTCATGTGCCAAGAGCCTGGGTCCTGAGTGAAATGACACAAAGGATAGAGAAACACTAGATTTAAGAAATGGGCGTGGTTGTGTCTTGGAGAGGCAGCCCCCTGCGTGGTCTTGGCTCCCGTTCACCCTGAAACCTTGAGGAAAAAGAAAAAGTTGCTCATCTGGAATTGATAAACATCGCTTACAAGGAGGAGCCTTGATAAATGTACTGCTTATCTATGCTATACTTTGCCAATGGATGGAACATTCTCAAATGTTCATAATTATTATAAGTCCCACATGCTTAGCAATTATTCCAGTGACTGGTCAGAAATGAAAACGATACTAAATTAATTTAGATATGATAAGCAAAAATATGGCTCCTAGAATACTAAGAATACATAGATATCTTGTTCATTTTATCTAACAATAAAGCTTGCAACAGTTTTAAAAATACAGGCAGGGTGATACCCAATGATTAACCTACATCTAATGATGGTAGAAAGAATTATCCTATCATGTGTCTCCACTGTATAATTTCATCAGTAAATGACAAACCATGCTTTTCAGCAATGCCTTCAACTGAAGTGGAGTGTACAGTAAAATATGGATTTCCTCAAATGAATTGCCAAAACCATTAATCTTTATCTAAGGACCCATAATAACAGTTTGTTCTCAGTAGCAGGTGGGGGAGGGATAGAAAACGTCTTCCAGAAAGCACTTTGGCAGTCAATCTGGTTGATAATAAAACTTGATGAAACATCTGTGATTAATATTAATTCTAATTCTCTCTTTAATGGATAATTGTGAAAAAGATAATTTATCTCATTTCATTTAGACTACAGCTGAGTTCTTCAATTTAGGAAAACAACATTTTCCGTGTTTCTCAGGTACGGGACTCTATGGGGGAAAAGCAGGTGCACAGAACCTGCAAAAGGCGATGCAGTTTCCTAGCCAGACCCTGAGAATGTTATGCACACACTCGACAGAGCACCTCAGCCTTGGACGTGACTCAAAACAGCTTCTCTAAGTGGCCATAGTCTACATCTTCACCACTGTGGAAGAATAAACGAACCCAGTGAACTGAATTAATACCTTTTCAACTGAATTAATATATTTTGGTCAGATGATGGTGGTTCTGCAAAATTGTGAGAAAAATGCACTTGTGAGTAAATGACAGTGACCTATTTCTGACCAGCAGTGTATTTCAAATTAGTTGATGGTAGGAACTATTTTTGATACATGCAAATGTATAATTTAAAGTTCCCATAAAATTTGTCATGGAAGCTACCATTAATTTTGACAGAATTAGGCAAGTAACAAATTACCTTTCAAATATCAATATTAAGACTACCATTTATTAAACTGATACTTCATCTATCCATTTACATATAGATAACTTGGGGCTGAAGATCTGTGCAAGTTGATACGCCCAGTGAAGGGTGGGCTTGAGACTCAGCTGTCACTCTCATTTCAAATCTTTTCCCCAAAGTTAAAAAGACTTTCTAAAAGGAAATCCATGATATAAAAGGCTTATTTTCTAGGAATCAGGCCATGTTCTGTGGTTTTTAAATGACTGCTGTCTGACCTAGTATGGAAACGGTGAGTAGTGATTTAGTACATATCACTCTTGACCTTTAATCATAACCAAATCATTGTTCCATTTAGATATACTCCTTTTTCATTAGGCTCTCACTGACACAAGGGAGAGGAAAATAAACTGACAAGCACAAAAGGTCACAGACAATAGGCACCAGCTTCTTCACTGTGCTTCTAAAACCTCACGCTGTGTAACCAGAGTACCGCAGGGGCTATTCCTTCTCCTGTACTTTTCCCCAGGTACATACTTTCCTTCTCAATTGTTACTCCAAAATGAATATTTATTATAACTTGGTACCTTGCCCGTTTTCCATTTTCAGGTGGCTTTCTGATTCTTATCCTCCCTGATGAAACTTATCACTTTGCGAAAGAAAATTCATTGTACAATAAAATATTTTAAAATTGTACGGGTATCACAAAGGGTTCCATGCCTGGTTCTTGTTTGCATCGGCCAAGTGAAACTGTGCGGATGAATCAAGTGAGACCGTTTGTTTAGTAAGGGAGGATTTGTCATGATCACCATGAATAAGAAGACTCTCCAGATCTTAATCTTTATCTTAGATGAAGTCTCTTTGCAACCCAAACTCCCTGGATCACACAAATACTCACATAATAAATGTAGCCTTTCTCAAAACAAAGACTGCTGCTGCAATGGAATTCCCATTTGCCCAGATTCTCTATTATCCACTCTTTTCCATGTCTTGAATTCAGATCCACTCTCTGTCACTTTAAGCCACATGTCCTGTTATGGCTTTGATCTAGATGTCCCTAACAAAGCCTCAAGCACTCACAGGTGGGGTTCTGGGGGAAATACAGGATCGTGGGTGTGTGATACCCTGATAGTCCACTCATGGTTTAGCATGGTTCTGGATGTGTCTGAGTGGATTTACAGAAGTCCCCACCTGGTCATATGTGGCATGCACCAACAGGTTTGTTGCCTGGAAGGAATAAAAAAGGAAAGTGGAGGGAAGGCCCGGCTTCCTTCCTGCAATGACCCGAGCTGTTTCTGCCCTGTCATGTCCCTGTGCCATGCTGCCCTGCTCTGGAGCCAGCTGGCTACAAACTGAACCCTCTACAACATGTGAGCTAAAATAAACCTCTCCTCCTTTAATTTGTAGTTGCTGGGCATACTATCCCAGCAATAAGAAAGTACCTGAGACACTTGTCAAGGTTCAGTGCAATCACCTCCAGGAAAACAGATGAGAAGAAATGGCTCCCTCTTCTGCTACAAAGAAGTGAATTGGGACTTCTGTGCAAGTTGATACACTCAGTGAAGGGTGGGCTTGAGACTCAGCTGTCACTCTCATTTCAAATCTTTTCCCCAAAGTTAAAAAGACTTTCTAAAAGGAAATCCATGATATAATAGGCTTATTTTCTAGGAATCGGGCCATGTTCTGTAATTTTGGAATTTTATATATAATTGGAATTTTATACTGTGATCCCTGCAGATGGATCTTTCAGTCTTAGACCTGAATGCCACCTTTCTCCTCAAGTCACTAGTCCATCCTTAAGCTCTTCCTCCTGAAATAACCTTCCATCACTTTTATGAATGCTGCTAATCTTGCAACACATTTCGTTTCCTATGTTGCCAATCCTTTCATGGCTATATGTTGCCCACATTGAACTGTGACCTTCTGAAGGACGAAGATGACAAGTACTCTCCATTGTCACTCTATAGTCTCTACGCCATGTGGCCTTGGCCAACCAGGGGAACACAGCCCAGTAAGCACTGGTGCCCTGCCTGACTAATAAGAACATAATACACAATACTAAAGTGCATCCTACTACAGCCATGGCCAATTTTCTGCAAATATAATGATGCACAAATACAGACAGCCCCCAAGTACAGCTCAATAAATGGATTTATATAGCATTTTGAATATGTTAGGAAATAGCTTTAATAAATCATCTAAAATGGACTTTAATAATAAATACATCATACTAAAAGGTCAGAAATTTTGCCATTTGACTGAACTAATCAGCCAGCAAATGTTATTGATTTAGCAATTCCACTTAATACAAACATAATAAAAGCCTAGGCACAATAATTAAAACTACACAACTATGGTAACAGAGCTAAAGGCATTAAATAAACAACAGAAATACAAGTAAAGGGTATTAATTTCCCTACAATTAGAATAATTTGTCATAAGTACCAGTACCGTTCATTGTGCATGGAATACTACTTGCCATTCATAGCGAAGAGTGAAAACTGCCTTCAGAGTCAGAATGCCTTTGCTCAAGCCTGAACTCCACCCTAGCAGGTGTGTAATTCTGGGCAAGTTACATGACCTGTTGGTGCTTCAGTTTCTTCCTCTATACAATGGGCAGAACAACAGTGCCTAACACATAGTTGTGAGAAGATATGAAAGGGTCTGCATATATGAACACAGATCGGCTAGATAAGTGCTCAGACATTATCATTACACAGCCAGCATCGTCCAGCCCTAAAACAAATAATTTTAGCATATTTATACAATACGCCCCAAGTCAGTCTTCCCATCTAGAATGTACTTTTATCTACTGACTGTTAAAAATACCAAGCTCTTCAGACTGGAATTAATGACTATCTGCAACCTGGCTCACTCGACTTGGCTTTATCTTCCAGAGCCTCTGGATTCCACGTACACTCGTCTTTTCATTTATCTCTGCCTTTGTTGTTCTGATTTCTGCATCAGGAGAGAGGAGGCTGAAGGGCAGCCAAGCAGAATTCTCAACTCTGTCCTCTTTTGTGAACCAGTGCCAAGACTTCCCATGTAAAGTCCAGGTGCTGCACATGACTGCTACGTTTTAAAAGATTTCAAATGTTACAAGTTATCAGAGTGAACTTTCCCCTCTAGAACCTTCCACCCTCTTTCTTATGAGGAGATATGTGATAACTCCAAATTTTCGAAAAAGCAGTGGATCTTAAATAACACGGACAGTAGCAACAGCAATTACAACTAACAATAATAGTTGTAACAACAATTTGCAGCTGCTTTATTGCGTAAAGAGAAAGTACAGCAGTCCCTGGCAGGTCATTTAACAAGCTCCTGTTCTGAGCGAGTTGGTCATAAGGTTTTGTAATATATCCACCAATGTCTACACTGTGGTATTGATTCTGTTAATGAAATTTAACCTCTGAAAAATGACTCAGGGAACCAAAGAGACAATACAGTCTCAATAGTCTTGCTAATCATTAAATGTCTGCAGTACAAGTGGAAGAGAGATAGTGAATGACATTTCCTGATTATGCCATCATATTTTGAACTCACAAAGCATTAAATTCTGTTTGACTTTGTTTTACAACCCTATGTATCTTTTGATACGTGAACATCAAGACTAAGGAAAGATCGTGTTTACCTATCTTTCAGCAGCTATTTTTAGAACAAAGACTTACACAAGTTCTACAGTAAATTTATATAATAAAGTAGGACTGGTATAATGATTTAACAGTGATGTTTGAAATCTGTTTCCCTTTAATTTCTTTTTTTCCCCATAATTTTATTGAGAAACAAATAGCAATGAGACAGTTTCAAATTGGGAGGACAGTTTCAATAATTAACACATTGCATACATTCTTCCTAGTGGTTAATTG
>NDGM011159106.1:0-11829 GCA_002564305.1 Octomys mimax | reverse complement strand
CTGTTTTGCAACTGTCTCATTACTATATGTTTCTCAATAAAATTTTAAGGAAAAAAAAAAAGTAATAAATGGCTGCAGCTTATTAAAAAAAAATAAAATAAAATAAAATGAAGGAATGTACGAAAAAAAAAATAAAAAAATAAAAAATAAAAAAAAAATAAAAGAGGACTGAAATTACTAGGAGCTGCACATTAATACACAAAAAGTTTGGCTATGCCTCTTATTTATCAGTAAGACTCTTTGAATAATTTCTCCCCAGTTTAAGGAATTATTGCTTACTTAATTTAAACTTTTCAATAAAATGTATATAAACCACTATTTATATGAGTGAGACCAGCTGGTAACTTAGAAAAAAGCATGCTTTTAAGCCTGTACCCCACATAGTATTATGAACAAATGATCAACAACTTAAAACAAAAAAAGGGAAGAGCTGTTCACAGAATGACACATATATAGACACATACACCATTCACACAAATAACCATCTTTACAAAATTAGGGGTGAACTCAACTATACATTTCTGGTCAGAATAACTTATTACTATACAAAATTAATCTATAGGTGAGATTTAAAGATAAAAGTCTTTCAGAAAAATTACAGATGGTTTTTCTCTTAATATTCCAAATTACTGCAATTTTTTTTTGGAAATTTATAATTGTAAATACATTGGTCAGATTTTGTTATTTGTCAATAAGCAGAGATCTCTTCTCAGAAAATTTTGGAAGTCTTTTGTTTTTTAACTAACATGCACATTTTGTATTTTTTGTCTAATACTAGTAAACGTTAGCTGAGTTATCTTTATATAGTTTACCATCTATTTAGATCTTAGATTTTCATTTTGTTAGTTCCTTCAGTGGGCCCCAAGTTGGATCTAGCCCCCTCTTTGTTAACTTCTCCAGATCTGGCTTCATGGTATAGCTTGACAGTGTGCTTTGGTACTCAAATAGGTCATTCAGCATTCTCAGGCATCCTGTTCAGGCACCAAATGTAGAGATCCATTGGTCTCTCCCATGAATGGTTCTACCCGGGGAGATACGGTGACAGGAATGAGAAAGATAGAGAAGAGGACAAAAGCTGGACTAGGTAGTCCGCAGTCTGTCTGATGGGAAAGACTCACACCTATTTAGTGGTTTTATATCTTCTGGTTTCAGTTTTTGAATTTCATATGTATCTAGCAATCTGTCCATTTTTTTCTTAATTTTTTTTTTTTATATATATAGTGTAGAGTCTATGGGGTCTCATCACACAGATTAGAATTGTACTGATTCTCCTGTTGTCAGTCTCCCAAGTGCTGGGATTACAGGTGTGTGCCACCATGCCCAGTCTCAGTCACCATCTCAGCATGCTCCAGGGACAAGTATGGCAATGTATGCCAGGGATCAAAGCTGGTCTCTGAGCCTGCCTAAACAGGTGCTTTAGTTAACTGAGCTATCTGGCCGGCCCTTATCTGTCTATTTCTTCTCTGTTTTCTGTCTTATTATAATACAAATTCTACAAGTACATATAGATGATCCTCTGGATTTCTGCAGGACCTATTGTGATAGCATGCTTTTCATTCCAAATTACATGGATATCAGTCTTTTCTTTCCTTTTTTGGATAAGTTTGTCTAAAGGCTTGTTTTTATTAAATGTTTAAAAATCTGTGCTTAAATTCACTTATTCTTTGTATGTTTTTATTAGTCTGCATTGCATTGATTTCTAATCTGATCTTAATATTTTCTTCCCTACATAAGCTTTGAATTTTTTTTTTCTAGAAGCTTGTGATTTCACATTAAGTTGTTTATTTCCGCTTGCTGTGTTTTCCTGATATGGTATCACTGCTAGAAATTTTCTTCACAGAATTGCTTTCATTGTGTCTCATAAGTTTCAATGTGTTGTATTGATGCTATAATTTAATTGTAGAAATTATTAAATTTCATATGTGACCCACTGGTTGTTCAAGAGGTTATTATTTAATTTCTATATATTATTTTTTAATTTTAAATGTTTTTAGTTTTTTAAACATTTATTTTAAATTTAAAACAAAATCCAGTTTAAACACAAACTTCAATGAACCAAAATGGGAAATACAATGCTTTCAATATATTTCTAAAGCTATTATTCTATATAATAAAAGAACAGCATAAACATAGTGTTTTATGTATTTTCTTAAGATGAGTTAAACTATTTACCACCATATAATAGGACTATATAAAAACAACATTTTAAAATGATTTCCCAAACTTACATGTTTAAAAGCAGAACTCAAATATTTTGGTAAGACAACTTGCCTTTATAGTTGAACCTGGATGGTTGTTTCTCTCTTCAAGACAAATACACTGTTTTGAAAATTTCTTTCAAAAAATTCTCTTAATCTTCTTAATCTCACTGGAATATTGGTATATGGAGAAACCATATGCCACACTTAATGAGATCGTAAGCAGCCTGATTTTTTGTTTAACACTAGACCTACAAGGTGAAGAATTTCCTTAGGACTCCTAATTCTTCCTGACTAGCCCCAAGTTAATTATCTCTCTGCCCTGCAGAAAGGTCCTTCTTGATGTTAATGAAAATAAGCCCTCTAATTTCCTTGTTGCCTCTGAGAAAAAAAGAGACTTGAGAATATCTTTGAAGGCTAATGTGTATCCTTGGAGTGAGACAGGATCCAAGGAGGAAAAGACTGAAGTGATAACACGTTTGATGTATACTTTAGATAGGTGCCCTGTAACACAACTGGCCTGTGTGCACTTCTAGTATACTTACCATATAAGTAAAATTTTAGGTGTTCTTAAGTCTGTATCAAGTATGATGCCTCTGTTATTACCATATGTTTATAAAGTTTTTATGGTTTCTTTCATCATTAAATTTCAATTTTATTGCACTATGGCCTGATAATATGCATGGACTAATTTCAATTTCTTGAATTTACCTAAGCATGCACTATGAACTAGTATGTTGTCTGTTTGAAAAATATCCTATGTGCAACAGAAGAATGTGTATTCTGATGCTGTTGGGTGGAACACTGAGTAGATATCTACTAAGTCCATTTGTTCAAAAGCTTCATTCAGTTCTAATGTTTCATTGTGATTGTTTTTCATCTAGTTTGTATGTGTATTTGGAACAGTGTGGCATTGAGATCTCTCATTAAAATTGTATTAGTGCTGATTTGATTTTTCATGTCTCTTAATATTTGTTTCATATAGTTGACTGCACTGACACTTAATGCATTTTATGATTGTGCTCTCTCATTCTTGGGTTGTCCCTTGACAAAGATATAGTGATGTCGTTTTTCTATATTAGACAGTCTTGGCCTGAAACTCTGTCTGCAAATAGAATAGCCACTTCTACTCATACCTGGGTTCCTGTTGCATGGAGTACGATTTGTTATTGCTTGATTTCAGTTTATGAAGTTCTTTTAAATGTGTTTCTTATATGCAGTATATTATTGTCTGTTTCTTTTCTTTTCTTGTTGTTGTACTAGGGATCAAACTCAGGACCTTGCACTTGCCAGGCAAGCACCTATTCTACTGAGCTATTTCCCCAGCCTTTTTCTGTTTCTTTTGATTGAAGATTTGAGACAATGAATGTTGATGTGTTGATATGCATTGACTTATCTTGTTATGTTATTTTCCTTTTGATATCTCTTTCCCCCTTTTTTCTTTGCCTTGTGGATTTATCCTGTTTGGATTCATAGAACTGTAATCCTTGTTACCTATTCCTAGAATGTCCTTCAGAACCGTTTACAGTGCTGACTTGATATTCATTAGTATCCTCAGGTTCTCTTTGTCATAGAAGTATCTTATTTCTTCATTTGTGACATATAGTTTTTTGGTGTACAACAATCTGAGTTGGAGTTTTTTTTTCTTTTAGGGCTTTAAATACTTCACTTCAAGCTATTCTTGAGTGAGGGTTTGGGTTGAGAATTCTTCCATGATTTTAATGGGTTTTCCTTTATTGGTGATTTATTTAACAGCTTTTACTACTCTATTCTTCTTTAATCTATTGAGTTTCTTAAATTTATTGAGATAATTATGTGTTTTATGTTCCTGGTTGTGTTTACCTGGTATTTATTGATTTGAGTATGTTGAACTACCCCTACTTCCACTAGGATGGATCCTAGTTGGTCTTAGTGTATACTATTCTTGATGATTTACTTCATTCTATTTGCAGTATCTTATTGAGGATTTTGCATCTATGCTCATTAGAGATATTAGCATGTGTGCTGCTTTACAGTAGGATTCTTTTGGTATAAGGACAATACTTTGGTATCTGGTTTTGGTATAAGGACAATACTTGCTTCCAGGAATATATTTGAGGTATTCATTTGCTTTCAATTTCATTAAAGAATTTGAAGAGTAGTGACACTAGGTATCTAAATTTCTTATTGAATTCACCAGTGAATCTATCAGGACACAGGCTTTTCTTCATTGGTAGGTTTTTTCATTATATCTTTAAATTTTTTGACTTATTAGTAGATTAAGATTGAATAATTATGTTTATTTATGCTTTCTCTGTTTTACTGGTGTAGAAATTCATTGCTATGAATTTCCCTTGTAGAATTGCTTTTATTGTACTCCAGAAAGTCTAGTATACTGTATTGACATTGTCATTTAATTTTAGAAACTGTCTAATGTGCTATTTAATTTCATCAGTTACCCATTGATCAGTTGTTTAGGAGGGTGTTTATGCAGTTTTGTGGTTTCTTTTGCCATTGATTTCCAATCTCATTGCATTATGGTTAAGCAATATGCATGGGATAATTTCAATATCTTTGAATTTACTTAAACCCGCTATGTGAAGTACTATGATGTCTATTTTTGGGACAGTGTTACATGTGCCTGAGAAAAATGTCTATCCAGATGTTGTGGGGTAGAACACTTTATTGATATCTACTAACCCTATTTTTTCAAAAATTTGGTTAAGTTCTGGTTTATTTCATTGTGAGTTTTTTTGTTTAGTTGATATGTTTGTAAGAGTGGTGTACTGAGGGTCCCCATTATTGGTGCATATTTGATCTATTTCTTTTTTTCTTTCTTTTCTTCCTTTCTTCCTTTTTAAAGAGAAAAGAACAAAATTCAAATAACAAGAACAAAGATGAAAACAAAGCACCATAAATCAATGAAAATGGTACAGAATTTCAAAACAAGAACAGAAAATTAACAATGGTTGTTAGACTTTATATTGTTATCTTCAGTTTTGTTGCTCAGACTAGCAGATATAGGCATGCAAGACTGGCATATTTGATTTTTTATGTTCATTAATATATTTACACATTGAATCTGAATTTGATGCATATATTTATGATTGTTATCTCTTCCTCTTGGATTATTCCCTTAACATGTATGTAGTGAAAATCTTATTCTCTTTCGATCAGTCTTGAATTGATACTCACAAAATCACTACTCCTGTTTTTTTCCTACATACAGTATTGTTTTCCATCTTTAACTTTTCATCTATGAAGGTTTTTTTGAGTTGAATGTATTTTTTATATGCAGAATGATGTTTGATTTATTCCTTGATCCATTCTGCCAGTGTTTCTTTTGGGTGGTGAATTTATACCATTACATTGGATGGTTATGACTCGTATGTATTAACTTATCCTTGTCATATTAATTTCCTTTTGCTGACTTTCTTTCTCCTCTGTTTAATTACTTGCTTTGCCTAGGGAATTCAGTCAGTTGGGGTTCATAGAATTATAGTCTTCATTATCTCTTCCTAAAATATCCTTCAGAAGATTTTGGATTGCTGGTTTGTTGTCATGAATTTCTTCAAATGTTATTTGTCTCAGAACTATCTTAATTCTCCACCAATTTTGAAAGAGTGTTATGGGGTACATTAATCTTGGTTGACAGTTGTTTTCTTTTAGGAGTAGAAATACTTCAGTCCAAGCTTTTCTTAAGTACTTATGCGGATAAGTCTGCTATAATTTTGATGGGTTTTCCTTTGCAAGTGATTTGTTTCTTTTCTATAACAGTTTTTAATATTCTATTCTTATGTTGAATTTCTGAAACTTTGAGTATTATCTCCTATGGTGCACTTTTTGCTTATTTTGACTAATTAGAGTTCTATGTACCACAAATCTGCATGTCAGATTCATTTTCCTTGGAGGGAAATTTTCTGCCATTATTTCTGTGAGCAGCTTTTTATGTCCTTTTTACTATTTCCTGCTTTTTTCTGTTGATTCCAATCAATTTTATGTTTTATTCTTTTTACACCATCTAGCAGATGTTGAATTGACTTTTCATGTTCCCTTGCTTTTTAAAAAAAGTCTTTCTTTTCATGATCACTAATTGAAAATCTATCTTCTAAATGTAATATTCTGTCCTCATATTTGTTTAGTCTGCTGAACATACTTTCAATAGAATTTTTAGTCTCTTGTATGTGTGTTTTATGAAATTGATGTTTTTATGCTGGGAATTCATAGATTTTTTTTTCACTTTCCTAAAGTTTATCTTTTTAAAAACCTGTATATCTACTATATTCACTAATCATTCCCTTCTTTATTATCTGAGCAATTATTTATTATTTGTTCTTTTCTAGAGTTTCATTCATTGCTTTGTTACCTCTGCTGTTAGCATTTCAGAGAGTTTAGGTAAATAACTTTAGATTTGCTCTACCTCATTGTCCCCTGGATTTGCCTTTGGTGAGCTGGAGTTCTCAGGCTGTATTTTGTTTCCACATCTCTCATTTTCTAGTTTTTAAAAATTTATTTTCTGTCTTGACGTTTATAAATTGATTATAATATGCAGCTTTATTTATAGTATTGATAACCCCTTGAAATGAACAGTTTTCATTGATGTCTTCTAGCTGTGTCTGGATTTTGAGTTGTGAGTTCATTGCACAATCCTACCTCTTAAATTTACTAGTGATGAGCTAGTAAGCTACTTTGACTGCACTGTTCCTTTCACTGGATGATGCAGTGGCCTGGGTAAGATTTTCTTTGGTCCATAGTTATGACAGTGAGAAAAGAACTGGAAGTGAACATCTAGCTCACCCAGAATTCTGGATAGTTCTTAAAAGAAACATTTCTACCTAGCCTTGTGCAGAATCATGAGGGTAAAGACATGGCTAATCTGTCTGGAATCTGGTAGAAACTAAGAAAAGAGATAGGGCTTAAAAGTTACTGCCTGTTTAGCCTAGCCCCTAGTTCTTTTGTACTGTATTGTTTATGGCCCTCAGGCAACCTCAGTTTGGCATGCAAGGAAGAATGACTAATTAGGACAATTATATCACCTTGGCTTAAATACTACAGTCAGTAATAATAATAGGATCTAGGACAGCCTAGAAAGTGACAAACTGTTAGCTATTAACTTGCATCCTTTAATCATAGGTACAAGTTTTATAGTTGTATAAAAAATTGAAAATAATTCAGAAAATTATAGATAGTAAATATTTCCTCAATTGAACAATTTTCCTCTCTGAGGAGAAAATTATAAAAGGAATAGGAAGAAAATCTAGACAAAAAGAGAAAGAGATTGAAAGCAAAGTTGAAGACAAAAGAATATTACCTAAGCCTTTGCAGACTGGTGAAAAAGACAGCAGGGAAACAAAAAGGAAGTAACAAAAATAAGAACTAAACAAAACAATAAAATCTTCAAAGAGATAGATTTTTCATGATTTCATGCCTGTGGTTAACGTTTGGTACCACAATTTTGTGGTAATGTTTAGCACAGGGTATGTTTCTGCTATTAATGGTAGACAAAGGGGGCAGATAAAGTCCAGATCCACATTGTAAGACCCAACCAAGCCTACACTAGGATTAGGGCATAGTGCTGTTTAATTCTAGCCAGCCTGCCATGGTAATAGTGTAGGAGCCAATTCACTTCTCCAGAAGTCCCAGGTGATCCTAGTCTTTACCTATGGGCCTGGGAACAAAACTGTTCAGCCCACAACACCGAGTGTTTCTTACCATGTCCTAGGTTCATCTGGTACCACTTAAAAATGGCATCTATTCAGTAATTCCTCTCCTGGGCATGTTTTGGATTGGAATCACACACCTGCTGCTGTAACTTAGCAGCAGTGCATCCACTGCTCCAATACTATGGTGTATTTCTCCATGGAGGTCTCCAGAGTTCCTTGCTATCACTGCACTTCTATATGCTTGAGGTTCTTTTCTCATGACACAAGCAGTACATTTTAAATATATATAACTCATGTACATCAATTATATGCCAAAAAATCTGCCTTATAAAGTCCATTAAAATAGTTTAAGGTTTAAATTGAGCTTCTATTATCTCTTATTGAATGAACATTATATGATTCCTAAAAACAGTAACCTAGTTGCTTATGTGAATCATCCTACATGATATATAAAATAGTTTCAAAATAATATGAGAAATGGACTAAATAAGACAATTTGAAGTTGAAGAATTTACTTGCAGAGCTTCCACTCTGCACCAGCCAGACACATCCAGACAAAACTGAGGCCCAGTGTTAGTATGAGACCTGCTCCAAGCCCGCTGGACCCCTAGAGCCCCACCCAGGCCCAGTGTGTGTGTGTGAGAGAACTTCAGCTCTGACAAGCACACTGGATCACCTCCAGCACCAGCCCAGGCCAGGCATGAGTGTGGGGGCATCTGCACACTCACAGGAACCTCCTCTACCAGACAGGCCTGGTGTGCAACTCTGCAGCTGAAGTCCCTGCAGAGGATAGGGGCCTGAACTGTCCAGATAATCCAGGAGCAGAACATCTTGCCAGAGGGAAAAAGGGGGTTCACTTCCATGGGCTGCAGCAGGGAGGAGCTCAGCACAGCAGCCAGACCCAAGCCAGGCATATGTGGATGAATTCAAACGTGGTAGATCTGGACCTGGTAAGCTGAGACACTTTGTTAGAACCAGATCTATGAGAGTGTCCTCTCTTTTTTTCTCTTGATCTACAGGGAGGGCAACAACCAAGTGAACTAGTCAAGCTGGAAGACCCCAGGTACATCAAGGGGAGATTATCAGACAGCTTAGGGGAACTAACTTAAATATAAATTCCCAATTTAATATCTGCTTTGCTACATGGGCATAATGTCTGTTCTTACTGTCTAAAATACAAACCCATTAGCTACAAAAGTTTGTCAACTGCTAAATATCACTTCTGATTATTAGTGTTCCTAATTGTAGTTCTGTAAATAGAAAATTATAACTGTGTTAACCATGTGATCTCTTGGGTAATAATTTTGGTAGGTGCTAAGGTTATACCTGCACCAAAGCTCTACACCAAAGGTCAGAGGATAGTGCTATACAAAATGACAAACAGAAGGAGAAAAATGCAGTGTAAGGCCCTGAGACCACCCAGAACAAATGCAGAAGATGTTAGCATAGAAGAAATTGGGAATCACACAGCTGAAATATCTGAATAGTGTCTGAAGTAAAGAAACAACTGCAGAAAAGCATAGAGGAAATCAGACCATAAATAATATCTGAAGTAAAAAAAAAAAGGAAAACTATAATGAATAAATGACGTAGGGTTTCTAAATAAGACACTGAAGAAAAAATTGAGATTAGAAAAATGATGAAATCCTTGAATGAGCAATACAGGAAAGAAATGGAATGCAGGAAGCACATTCAAAGAGATATACAGGAAATTAAAATCTAAATCACAAGCAGGCAAAATAGTTTCAATGAAAGTGAAAAGAGAGATTCAGATTTCAGACAATATTGCAGCTAGTGAAAAGGTAGGAAAAGGTCTCTTAAAAATAACTAGGATGGAGGAAAACATAACTCAACATCTGCAAGACTTTGCAAAGATGAACAATGTAGGACTAACAGGCATTAATGAGAAAAAAGGAGCCAATACAAATGATATAAAAAGAATATGGGCAGAAGTAACAGCAGGAAACTTCCCAAATATGGAGAAACAATCTGACATTCAGGTAACTAAAGAATATAGAACTCCAAATAACATCAACCCAAATAAAAACACACCCAGACATATAAAAGTCAAGATCCCAGAAATCCAGAACAAGAACAAAATACTAAAAGCTACTAGAGAAAAAAAACAGATCATGTTTGAAGGAAAACCCATCAGAATAACAGCAGATTTCACCTCACAAACCATCAAGACAAGAAGAGCATGGAGCTGAGTACTTCAAGTCCTCCATGAAAACAAACTCCAGAGCAGACTACTATAACCTGCAAAAATCTCTTTCAAGTTTGATGAAGAAGTGAAATACTTCCATGACAAAGAACAACTAAAGAATTTCATGAGCACAAAGCCAAACTTACACAAACTACTAAAAGATATTCTAAAGAGGGACCAAAATTACCAGAACTCCATGAATGGGAATAGAAAGAACCCATCAAATAGGGCAAACAATTAAACATAGGAGAAAAAGGAGTAAACAAGAGCAGGTAAATAACATGTCAATCATAACTTAATAATCTCCATCAATGCAAATGTTCTCAATACACCAATTAAAAGAAATAGACTGGTACAGTAGATTAGGAAAAAAATCTAAAAATATGCTGCATACAAGAAACAAGTTAACTCACAAAGAAATTCACCAGCTGAAAGTAAAACAATGGAAAGCAGTAGTACCTGCCCTAGTACCTCAGAAAAAAGCAGGCGTAGCAATCCTGTTCGCTGACAGTCTGAACTTCAAAGAAAGAAAGATCAAATGAAATAAAGAAGGCTACTGCATACTGGTTGGGGGAAAAATTCAAGAGGAAGTGATAACACTTATAAATATGTGTGCATCCAACATGAGAGCACCTAGCTATATAAGACAAATCTTAATGGACATAAAAAATCTAATATCCAATACCACAATTTTAACAGGAGACCTTAACTCCCCATTATCCCAAAAAGATATGTCAAGCAGACAAAAAATTAGCAAAGAAGTAGAACTGAACCAGAATTTCTAACAAATGGACTTAGTGGACATATACAGAGTGTTGTACCCCACCACAACTGAATACGCATTTTTTCAGCTGCACATGGGAAATTTTCTAAGATAGATCACATACTAGTCCATAGGTCATGCTTAAGTATATGCAAAAAAACAGAAATTATCCCATGCATATTATCTGAACACAGTGCAATGAAACTGCAAGTAAATGATGAAAGAAGCCACAAAACTCCCATAATACATGGAAATTAAAAAACACCATCCTCAGTACCCAATGGGTTACAGAAGAAATTAAACAAGAAGTTAAACAACAACTACAATTCAATGAAATTTTAAGTACAACTTATCGGAATTTATGTGATGAAATGAAAGTAGGTCTTAGAGAGAAATTTATAGCTGTGAGCTCAAATATTAGAGAAACAGAACAAGAAAAAATAAATACCCTAATTCTGCACATCAAATGTCTAGAAAAAGAGCAAACCAAGCCCAAAGCCTTAAGACAGTAAGAAATCATAAAGAGTAGAACAGAAATTAATTCAATTTAGGTGAAGAAATCAATACAAAGAATTAATGAATCAAAAAGCTTGTGCTTTGAAAGATTAAATAAAACTGATAAGCTCCTAGTTGAACTCATCAAAATAAGGAAAGGAAAATCTCAAATTCAAGCACTAAGGAATGAAAATGGTGAAATTACCAAAGACCCAGAAGAAATTGAAAAGATAATTAATAGTTACTTTGAGAATCTTTCTTCTCACAGAATTGAAGACAGAAGAAATGGACAGAGTCCTAAAAAGTAACAAGTTACCAAAACTGAATCAAGAAGATATAAGAACTCTCAATAACCAAATAACAGCCAACAAAAAATGAAATGTAATTTAACAAAAAAAAAAAACACCACAGAATAAGAAAAGTCCAGATCATGATGGATTCACAGCTGAATTCTACAGGAAATTTTCAGAAGATATAATCCCTATACTCCTCAAACTCTTCAATGAAATTGGAAAGGAAACAGTA
>NDGM011159082.1:0-32064 GCA_002564305.1 Octomys mimax | reverse complement strand
TTTTTTTTTTTTTTTGCAAGACACGTGGTGAGAGAAACTACAATTTTTCAGTGTAGGATTCTGATCAGCAACTTTGCCAAAGTGAAGTCTGCTTCCAAAGAATTGCTTTGCTCCCTTTAAAGATGAGAGTGATAATTTTTGGACTGACTGATCTTCCTGCTTTTTCAAAGTTCTCTTCCCCCATACCCATTTTAATTTTCTACTGGTGGAGAAAAAGTGGTAGAAAATTTGTGCAGAAAAGTGAGTCCCTGGAGAGGAAACGCTCCTGGGATGGTCCAGAGACCTCTAGTCACCTGTCTCACCCAGCTTCACAAGGCTGCCTTGGGGGACCTTTGGGGCTCTCAACATCTCTGTTCAGCTCAGCTGTAGGGACAGATGGCATTTCAGGAGAGATATGGTTGAATGGGGGAATCAGAACAATTTAGAAGGCTTTGTTCTTTTCCCAGTTGGATATTCCTCTGAATTTGTGGAAAATACAGTAACATGACACTCCCTTTCCTTTCCCAAATAGTCATAGAGTAATCTTGGAGAGAGGAATGCAAACATAATATAGTTAAAGAGTGAAGTCCAGTGCTTATCCACTGTTAGCCTGGAAATAAAAGAGCAGGTGAAAGAACAATATTAATTTCATTCCATTCCATCTAGGGGGTGACAGTGTTTCTAGAATGTTCTCCAAAGTTTATTTTTTCTCCCTCACATGTAACTTTTGATTTTTTTGTTGTTGTTGTTCTTTCTTTTTTTTAGGATAGGTGAAGATCAAGTGAAGAGGATGGGTGGGGCCAGCAAAGGGTAGCAATAGCATTAGAGGTTACAAGGCCTCTCTTTCTGTACACTCTGTGTACAAACATCTGGTCTCAATTCACCCTCATGGCCACCGTTTCCATGCTGCAGGTATGGAGGCCCAGTGTACTGCACATGAGACCTTTTCTCATAGCAGTTTGTGTATGACTGCAGAATCTACTATGTATAATCATCACAACAAGGAATCATCTTTACTCTTCTCATTGTTTTTATATTAGTTCCTAATTTAAATATTACTTTCTACATCAAAATTTAATATATACATATTTTTACCTGGACTTGCCCTAGAATGAATATGTATAAGAACTATCTTTGAATTGTCCTTGTTAATTGGAAAATTAATACAAATACCAACCAATCAATTTATTTTTTTACTTATTTGATATAGGGTCTCATGCAGTTCAGATTCATAGTGATCCTCCTGTCTGAGCCTCTCTAGTGCTGGGATTACATGTGTATGTCACCCTGCCAGGTTTCAGTGGATGGCACTGTATGCAGACCCAGGGGTCAAACTCAGTCTTTGTGCTTGCCAGGGAGAGGCTTAGACCACTGGGCTGTCTCCCCAGCCCCTATCCAATCAATTTCTGGAAGTAGGGGTATGTATTAAGTGCTCAACTTGCAAATGCCTATATTCTCCAGATAATGAAAATTCTTCAGAAGGTTACTGGAAGTTCAAAGTTGGCAGTATCCTGAATGTGCACTATTGCCTGAATGACACTGGCTTTTAAAAAAATTGAGAGCCTCCAATTTACTTCCAGGTCCTGTGATGAATAACTTTGATGTCTTAGGCAAGGGCTCCAATATGCGTCACTCCAAACTCAAGCTGACTGTTTTATCAACAGCCATGGCTGATGAAAAATCTTCCTGTAATTGTTGTATTCTTAGTCAAAGCATTTTTCTTTTCCCCGTTTTGGCTGATCTAAGAGGTGGATGAAAGAATTGCCAAACACACATTATAGGCCCAGCTGCTTTACTTCATCCTTGTTGCTTCAGGATTTGAAGTAAATTGAGAAAGTCTATTTTGTCAGAGTTTACTAATGATGGAATAAAATGCTCCTGGCTTGGCATGTAAGTACACACATGTGGGAAATGAGGAGTCCTGAGTAAACATTGAGCTTTGCTGGCAGCAACTAACATCTTCCAAGATTTTCACACCAGTGGGTACAGGAGGCAACAATATCCCATAGCACTTTGAAGTGGATTCTGGGTATTTATAGAGAAGATCAATATATCTTTATCTTTAGGAATTGATGAGATCTTATAAAGTCCACAAAGAATCACTTGCTTGGGAAGGCTTAGAGAAATGCCTGTAGGATGTTTGGGAAATATTTTCATTAAAATGCTCATATAGGAGACAGGAAAAAGCAGCTCTTAGAAAACTTTGGTGTTCAGATCAATTTAGATTGGATTTAAACAACTTTTTTAAAAACAAAGTTTATAGATACATTTTAGATATGCACAGTGATAACATTCATCACAGACAGTTTGTATCTGTACATGGCATATCATGATTTTTCTTTGTTTTTTCCATTCCCTTACCCTCCTTTACAATCCTTCTCCTCTCCTTATGTACAACCTTGTTTTTATTTTTTCTTCTTTTATAACTTTTTCCCTCCTTCCCTTCCAATCCCTAGTTCTCCATCTCATTTAGACATTTTCTTCTATTTCACAGTATCTATTGCACATTTTGGTCCTTATTTACACTTTTAGTTTCTCACACCAGAGAAATAACATGAAATTTCCTTGTATGTCAGATTTATTTCACTTAAGACTATGGTCTCAAAGCACATCTAATTACCTAGAAATATCTCAAGTTCTTTACGAGAGAGCAGTACTTTATTAAATAAGAAACTACATCTTATTTATCTCTTCTAAAATTATAACATAAAACTACTGTGATAAAAACAGCATGGCACTGGTAGAAAGCAAAACAAACAACGAGACCCAAGGATCAACAGAATAGACTAGAAGATGCAGAAACAACTCCAGACGTACTCAGCCACCTTCTCGTTGAAAAAGGAGCCAAACAATTTCATTGGAAAAAAAAACCTCTTTAATAACTGGTGCCTAAAAATTTTCTTTCTACATGATTAAAACTAAAACTAAACCTGTATATTCCACCATGCACTAAAATAAAATTGAAATGGATCAAAGTTCTAACTATTAAAACAGAAACACTGAATCTGCTAGAAGACAGAATAAGTAGAATTCTTGAAGACACTGGTATAGGTAAAACCAACCTTTACACACTTTAAAAATTTTAATAACTAGGAAACTTCTTAAGCCCTGCATCAACATGAGGAACTCATATGATCCAATGCTATCTATGCCCATTCCTTTGCTGGCAAGGTGTTTATGTAACATGGGTAGTTTTCCTGGTGTAAATGATTAATTGATGTCACACATAGTACAATTCAATTTAAAAACAGAAAATTAATTTCACATGATTACCTGGGTTACTTTAACTAGGATCTCTTTGGTTATTGCCCTTGGTTTTGAAATCTGTTCAGCCCCCAGTCAGTATTGCTAAGCCAGCAATGATTCTGTGTTGCAGCCAGAATTTATGGAGTCTCCAGACTCCAATTGAAGCTTGGAGACTGTTGTAATATTTCAAAACAATACAATGCCAGTCTACTTTCTACTTAATTGAAATTTCCTCATTAGGTATTGATTTTATAAGATGTCTCTGTAAGATACATTCTTAAAGAAAAAGGCAAAATACAGATACTTCATAATTATTTTTTCATTAATACTCACTGATTGAACTGCCATTAATGGTGTGTATTTGCTCATAAGATCAGTTTTCTCTTTGAGAATTAGAACAAAACACTTAGGGGTTGGGAGTTCTCATGATGTTAGTAGTTACAGGAGTGTGAGGATCCCCTGCACAAGCCCATCTGAAAAAACCAGTGTATGACAAGGGGTGATGAGGGCCAGAAGAGGGGCGCAATAGGGCACACGCTGCGCTGGGCAGAGAGCATTTCACAAATGGCCTTGCCAGGTCTAGGAAGTGGCCTAGTCCACTTTCTATAACTTTGCTACATGTGATTCACAGACCAGCCTAAGGATTGTTATCTTTTGGATTTCACCCAAGGCTTAACAATATTCTACATTTAATCAAGATGACCAGGTGACTCACAAAGAGTTCCTATTGCACTTTGAGAAGCACAGGCCTGAGACTGGATTCCGCTGAGTACAGTTCTAATGCCTGAGCTGCCTGCTAGCTGTGCCTGCGTGGACACTGGATGCACACTGGGGCCACGCTGGGCCAAGAGGATTCTCTTTCTGTATTGGCATGTGTGGCTGGGTTTAGGTGGGTTAGGAACCTCTCTGAGTACAGAGAGAAAAAGAATGAAGCAGTGCTCGGAAATCAGAGACAGGCTCTCTAGTTCTTGCTTGCAGCTCTTTCCTCACCCTGGCAAGAGATGTACTAAACCTGAGTCCCACAAGGCATCCCTTGGTCCTTAAAATAAATTTCTCCTTTGTACTGAAAGCTAGCTGGATGATATGCTTGTCCTAACAAACACGGCATGAGTTGGAGTTGAAAGGGTAGCCAGGTAAGGGACACAGGACAAGTACTGCTTTACCTGGCTTAGCCCAAGAGGACACACGAGTGAATGTTTCACAGAACTTTTGACCAATGATGCATGGCTCTCGATCTGTTGGAGTGCACCTCTATGCTAGTGCCACGTAATCCCACTTCAAATCTGGGGGAATTTGGAGATCGTTGCTGGAGTTGGTCAGTGTCTTCTTATACTAATCTATCGCATCTCCTCCTTTTCTCCTTTCCAACTGTGTTCTAGTCACTACTCTGTTCAGTTCCTAGTGATAATGAATTAGTCTCTGCCCCCTACTTGGCCCAATGGCAACTTGGGTCCATTAGACTAGAAGACCTACCCCCATATCTGATTTAAGCTCTGCTTCTGTCTTCTGGTTTCATGAGTCAGGGGAGATCCCAATCCCTGAGGGGGAGATAACATCTTTATTGCCACAAGAAGCCAGTCTGCCTGGCTAGTCTTTTTTCAACTTCTTTTACCACCATTTTCTGGAGCTGGACAATGTCTCTATTTTCACATGATCAAAGGTGAATGCCTAGATCCATGATCTTTTTTTTTTATACTTAGGACAGGGTCTACAGGGTCTACAGGGTCTCACTATGTAGATCGGACTCATAGTGATTCTTCTGTTTTCAGCCTCCCAAGTGCTGGGATTACAGACGTGTGCCAGCACGCCCAGTCTTGATCACTGTCTCAGCACGCCCTGGGGACGGGGCTGGCACAGCATGTCACCTTGCCTAAACCCCAGCTGCTGTGCTCTGCCTAAGCAGGTGCTTTAGTCCGCTGAGCTATCTGGTCACCCTAGATCCATGATCTTGTGGTCATCACTAATGCTCTGAGCTTCTCAGATGTCCCTTTCCCGTATTCTAGCCTGCAAATCAACCCCCAAATGTGGCCATGACTGTTGTCTTAACAAGAAACAAGATGATTTGCCCTTCTTGTACCAGGTAATGTAGATTGTTCACTATGAAGGAGCCAGTCCCCCTGCTAGAGATCTGAAGAAAAAAAAAAAGAATGAAAAACTATCCTTCATGTTCCTTGAGGTTCTTACTTCTTTTCCTGGCTAATAAGAATCGCATCAATGTCTCCCCAGGGCAGGTGTGGAACTGAGCTCCCAGCATCATAAGTCATCGAGAGAAAGTAAAATTGGCCCCTGAGGACCACTACGAGGGCTAAGGACCTCCTCTGATGTCCAGAGGACCTTCATAGCTCTCTCTGATCCTGCCTCTTCTCTAAGTAGCTCAGAAAAGCAAAAGTTGACTTGTGAGGAATGTTCCCTGAAGCATAAGGAGCAAAAGTCCAGAAGAAATTTATCTTAAATGTTTAATCATTCTTGATTTAAAAAAATCCTTCTAAGACAGTTGCTTTTCTTCTAAAAGTATGCCAAACTCATTTTAATTAGTTTGATAATCGGAGAGTTAGCAAATGGAATGTTTTCAACGGCCCACTATAAATAGATTTCTCTGATGTCTGCTGCAGGTCTGGGCAGTGGAACGTCACTGTTTCAGTTTCCTAAAGCTATTTTTTCTCTTTTCTGTAGTCACCTACAAAACTGCAATGGGCTGTTTGCTATCCTTAAAAGCTCTGTGATCCTGCTTTCTGGGCCGTCTACTCCCTTGCCTGCTTGGTGACATCGCCTCCAGCTTCCTGTCACAAGGAACCCCTGTTGGTAATTGTGTCACTTCTCATGATTTTAATGTTTCTTTCTGTTCTCATAGCAGCCAAATCTACAATTTGTAGTTTTGAATCTCATGTAAGTGTCCTACTTTGTTTCACTTTGAACGCTTGATGTGCCCTTTAGTCTTCTTTCAGCTTTTCCCACTTCGCTATCTCAGAGAGAGGCCCTGCATACTGTAAGAGAGAATGGTAACGCTCCGCTTCCTTGGAGAAATTCAGATGTGCACACATTCCTGTCTGTGGTGACTCTGTCCAAAGACAGCAGGAAGTGGCAGGGTTTGGGTGTTTAAGTTTCTGGTTGAAGGATCTAGTTACTCTCCACTACTTTCCCCAAAGCTCCTGCCCTTCTAAGTAGAAAGGAAGCACAACTCACAACATTCTTCTGGGGATGGAAGGACACTAGTGTGGCTAAGGGAACTGAGAGAAAATCCATAAAGCAAGGGTTGCACAATGCTGGCCTGGTGGACTTGGCTGCATTGTATTTAAAAGAAAGAAAAAAATGACATTAGCTTCCAGCATGTACAGATCAGCATATTTCACACAGACATCTGAGTTTCCAGATCTTTTTGAAAAACACTGGCGGCCATGAGCCACATGGAGCCTGGCTCCTTCCATGCCATTCTGTGACAACAGCTGAGCAGCAGCTGCTTGTGTGGATTGGGCGTACGCTCTCCAGGTGGTCCTAGTACTGCCACTGTCTGGCAGGACAGGGCCAGACAGGTGTAGCTTGTACAGCACCTTTCTGGTTCCTGGAGACACCGAATTGCCTGATATCCAGGAGAAGCCCTGAGGAAGAGGAACATATGGAGCTTTTCAAATCCATTCACCGAACCACCAGCAGCATTTTATTAAATGAAAATAAGAAAATCACCTTGGCAATAATAAGTCCTCAGCATAGACTATGCCTACTGAATTGATGCTATTGCGAATCTGCGCAAGGGAAGGTTAGAGGAGGACCAAGAGGACTATGGACTCGCAAGAGAATGGTGATTGTATAGCTGTAAACAAAGCTCTAAACCTGACTGAGTTCAAGTATGAGCAGTGTCTTGTCATATAGACCTAGTTGACAGTGTACTTTCTGAGAATCAAATGCCTATTTATTTAATTTTATTTATTTATTTATTTATTTAGCAGAACTGGGGATTGAACTCAGGCCCTTGTGCTTGCCAAGGAAGCGCTTATTCTACTGAGCCATCTCCCCAGCCCTCAAATGCCTATTTATTTGATTAAAAATATAGCTTAAAAACGATACATGCTGTGCAATCACCCAGGCTATAAAAGAATCAGAGAAATGCATGAGCAATGTTGGGCTCATGAGTTTTTCTATATGAGTCATTTAGGGAGAAATGGTCTACTTTCTTTTCTTTCACTTGAACCTGCTATATATAGCAACATGTCAGTCTTTGAATATAAATCATGTAAATTTTCTAATGCGATCGGCTGGCTGTTAAGATCAGTGTCTGAGGACATACATAATATAACCAGTAAAATGAAAATAAGAAAAGTCTAGCATTTTGAAGCTAAGTAGAACAAATTTTACACACACACACACACACACACACATTGGGCTAATTGAAATGAGAGAAAATTGATAGCATTTAGAATGCTATAGGCTATTTTGAGGATGGATGAAATAATGTATGAGGACATAGCAATGCCTGACAATTACATGTGCCTAGCAACGGCACCTATTGTTATAGTTGATCGATTACTAGAGCATATAGCAGGTTATTCACTTTGCTCTAGTCATCCAAAAATAATGTATCTGGAACATTAAATTACCAAGATGGAAGAAATGACTTAGTCTTATTCATTGATTAGTGTCATTCACCAGCATATAATTTCTGAATCTCAACAGAGACAAAGCAGACCCCTTGGTAACGAAGAATGAATTGTCTCCCTGCCCTTATGAGTTGGAGCACAAGTAGACAAGGCAGCATAAATAGCTGGTGGGGCCTCAGCTTGGTCACTACTTCCTGCTAGAAAACAAAATTATCTAATGGGCGTCTTCCAAAACATAATTTGGTACAAAGAAAGGGACAATGTTTAATGCTTAAAATAAGCTTCAAGACACATACCGGTAGGTAAATGTTTGATGTCACTGATGAATAGGAAGCATAAATCAAAGTCACAAGGGGATATCACCTTATGCCTATCAGTAAGTGTTGGTGAGGATATAAAGAAACTGGAACCCTATATATTGGTGAGAATGCAAAATGGTGCAGTTGCTATATAAGCAGTACAGACATTGCTCAGGGTTAGAAGTCTAACTACATGTAATCAAGCCACCTCAGTCTTGAATATTTATCCAAAAGAACTAAAATCAGGATCTCAAAGACATGCTAGCTTTCATGTTCACTGCAGCACTATTTACCACAGCCATGAGGTGGAAATGTCACTTGACAGATGAATGCATGCAGGAAATGTGGCTGATACATACAATGGATGGTTTCCTACCCAGTCTTTAAAGGGAAAGAAATTCTGTGATATGGGACAATATGGATGAACCTTGAGGATATTATACTAAAGGCAATAAGCCAGCAGCAGAAAAGCCAACATTGTATGATTTCACTTAAGTGAGATATTTAAAGCAGTCAAAATTATACAAAGAGGGGCCAGGAGATAGTTCAGTAGGATAAATGTTTGCCTGGCAAGCTCAAGGGGCTGAGTTCAATCCCCGGTTCCACCAAAAAAAAGAAAGAAAAAAAATTATACAAAAAAAAGAAATGGTGGTTGCTAATGTCTAGGAAAGGGAAAATGGGGAGATACTAATCAATGAGAATCAAATTTCAGCCCAAAGATGACGAAAAAGCTCAACAGTACTCTATTGCAAAATTTAACATTTTAAAAAAGGACATAAAATCTCTGAAGTGTTTTTACCATAATGAAATAAAATTGAATTAGAATATGTTACAAAATTATATATAAATTATATATATAAATATAAATATAATCTCCCAAACTTTTGGGATTCGGAAAATTTAAAGGCAATGTTCTCTCTTCTTCTTTTGTACACATTCCTATACCACCTTAGCTATTCCAAGAACATTGTAGCTATCATATGTCTGCCTTAGATTTCCTTTCTTTTTATTCCATCATCAAAGATCAGAAAAATCTCTTGCTTATTTCAATAAGCTTCAAAATTTGGTGTAACAATGATAATTAAGATGGCTTGCTTTTGGCCAACTGCATACTGATTTCGAGTCAAACACTGAACTTATTTTTTTTTAAATAAAAATTCTGGAAAAAGAAGAATACTTCTTGTCCAAACAGTTCTAAGAAACATAATGTGATGTGTACGCAGGGGGAGGGGGATGGATTAGCAAATAAACACATTAACTTCAAAGGTTTCCATCTTGTTTTCGTATAACCTAAATGAGATTAGATGACTTGTGATTTATGTTACCACAATCTTCCGCTGCTTCCCACTTTAAATAAAAGTATGATTATAATTAAGATCACATGAACTTGGAGTTTTCAGCTTCTAAAAAATAAGATGGATGGCTTGACAACTGCCAAAACCAACTTTCAGGCATACTCATAACATCAAGCATCTCGGCTCTCCAGTTGCGTGTCTCCTTAGCACTCTGCATATTGGCTGCACCCTGGCGTCTTACCTATTATGGCCGAAGCAACAGCAGCGGCATCAAGAACAACAGAACAAGTGTTCCAACTAACATTTGTACAAGACTGCATACCTTGAAAAGTACTTTGACTTTCATTTTTATTTTATTTGGACCTCCCAGCTGCCTGCCGGGTGGGGTGTCAGGGAACACCTATTTCCATTTACGATGGGGAAGCGAAGGCTCAGAGATGGAAGGGACTTTTTCTATAGAGCTAGAACTTACACCAATGATTTTCAAATGCTAGGCCAGTGATCTTTTTACTAAAACACTCCCACTCAATATTGTCATTACTTTATGGACCCAAAATGAAAGTTTGATGCTATGCCACCTGCTCCCAGGTGGGGAAGAGCTTCTACACATGCTTAGGTGCTGTTCTTCCTCTTTGGAAGGCTCCTTGCCCAGATTACTAAAACCTACTACTATTAGTCTAACAGAGCAGCTCCCTTCCTCCCTTCCTTACAACCAATCCTCTGCTTCCTTGAACTTAACTAACTTCAGTTCCAAAGTATTAGGGGACGATTACACTTGTTTTGGACACTTGCAAGGTTTATTTTTTTGTCATTATTTCCTAAATGATACTTCAGAAAAATTATTGCCATAACATGTACATTGTATTAGGTGTTATAAATAATGTAGAACTAATTTAAAATACATGAGAGGATGTGTAGGTTGTATACAAAGACCATGAAATTTTATA
This sequence comes from Octomys mimax, assembly GCA_002564305.1. Classification (NCBI taxonomy): domain Eukaryota; kingdom Metazoa; phylum Chordata; class Mammalia; order Rodentia; family Octodontidae; genus Octomys; species Octomys mimax. Next base: position 21,706 of record NDGM011159082.1, on the reverse strand, counting down.
TGAAGGACTTGAGAGTCCAAAGATTGTGGTATCCTTTGGGGGGTGGGTGGCCTGGAACCAAACCCCAAAGGATACTAAGAGACAATTCTATATGTTTAATGCATAAGTTTTCCTCTAAAAATAAAAAATGAAAGACAATGAATTGTATTTGGATTTATTCTAATGGTTTTACTTCACTTCTATGAAGACATATCCAAATAAGATCACATTCTGAGGTACTGGGTCTTAGAATTTGAATGTGTGACTCTCAAGCTGACATACTACATTTCACAACTGCCCAGTCTGCTGCTGCGTTACCTGGCAGCCCCTGTCCTCCTGCTCCCACCTCCACGAATGGTATCAGCATCCATTCAGTTACTTAGGCCAAAAATTCAAGGTTCTCCTTTTTTTGTCTTCAATGTACAACATCCAATTCAGGATCAAGTGTTATCAGTTCTGCCTTCAAAATGTTGCCTAATTCCTAATGTCTTACAGCCCTCTTTTTTATGTTATGGAAAAAATAAAAGTTGAAAGCAAAATAACAAGAGAATAAAAATAGCCAATACATTGCACATTGTTATCTTGAAAGTACTTACTTAGAGTACAATGTATGGGCATAGAATTTCTCCAAATAACATTGCACGAGCCTGTCTTTTCAATGACTGAAAAGGAACTAGCAGTATAATTACTGTGTCTTGTTTTCATTCTTCCTTTCCTTCTTTTTCCCTTTCCCCCAGTCTAGTTTCTCTTTCCTTCTGAGCAATTTCTTCCTATTTCATGGTTTCTATTATTCATTTAGGACCGCACTTACTCTTTTAGTTTCTCATACCAGGGAGACAATATAATGTTTACACATGTGAATTTGATTTATTTCACTTGTGAGTATGGTCTCAAGTTGCATCTATTTGCCTATAAAAGTCTCAAGTTTATCCTTTATTTCTGAGTAGTACTCCTTACATATATATATATATATATATATATATATATATATATATATATATGTATTAGTGATCAAACTCAGGACCTTGCACTTGCCAGGCAGGTGCTTATGCAGCTAAACTATATCCCTGGCCCAAAAGACCATATACTCTTATTTATTGCTTTTTATTACTGGCCTTTGGATTGCTTATAAGGTTTAGCTATTATGAATTGTGCTTTTATGCATGTGAGATGAATACACACTCCTCTGATGAATTCCAAATGGCAAATAAATGTAAGAGAAAATGTTCAATATCATTGGTCAGTTGAGAGATGAAAATAAAACAACACTGATATTCCATCTTACTCTGGAAAGAAAGGCTATTGTTAAGAAATCAACCAAGAACAAATGCTGGCCAGGTTGGGGCGCGGGGGAGGAACACTTTTCCACTGTTGGTGGGAGTGTAGACTGGTGTAACCACTTTGGAAATCCGCGTGGACATTCCTTTAAAAAACTAGGATGAGAAGTTCCATTCAACCGTCCTGTTCCCCTTCTGGCTATATTCCTGAAAGAATGAAAAGCACCATACCACAGCAGTATATGCGCACTCATTGCCCTCTTACGCTTTTTCTACTCCAAACCACTAATTTCCTGCCCAGACTAATGTCCTTGTTCCTCCCCAGGGCTCACACACAGAATCTATTTGCTACACGGAAGTACGATCTCTTTAAAAGTTAAAGATACCACTCACTCTTCAAATCACTGCGTTTAGAGCAGAATCGAAACTCTAGATCACAAATTAGGAAGTGGCTATTTAAAGTTGTCCTGGGGACCAGCAGAGTCAGATCAAAAAGGAGAAATGCCCAATCTTGAGGGTCCATTTCGAACTTGTTAAATCAAAATCAGCAAATCACCAACATTCCCAGGTGAATTGTGCACATGGTGGAGCTCTCAGAGCGCTGTGCTCGGCGGACCCTGCGTGATGTTATCCCGCTGCATCACTTCCTTCCCGCCATGCTTCCTCTTGCTCACTTGCTTCCTGCTCCGGACCCCTTGCTATTCCTGTCCTTCTCATCCCTTGTTCTTTCTGCCTGGAAAGGCTTCTTAGACACTGCCCTGGCTCAGAGAGCTACCGCCTCTCTTTGCGTGGCTCTCTATACCCTTATCCCTTTTTGTTCTTCTGCATCATCTTCACAATGACCTGAAATCATAATTTGCCTCCTGTTTATCTCTGCCAGTAAAATGTAAATTTCATAAGGTTCAAGAAATCTTCATTCGTTCATTGTTATTTTCTCCCATGCAGTGAAGAAGAACGGGTGGCACAAAGCAGGGGCTAATAAATATTCACTGAAACAATATCTGGTAGGCACAAGGTAGGCCTTTTTGTCCCCTGTTGAATCAATTGCTTTCTCTTGCAAAACACTCATAACCTACTGTTGAATATAGTAAGGTAGTTTACTAGATCAATACTGCCTTTGTAATTTTCCCTTTTTTTTTTTTTTACCCCACCTCAGTGTCTCTGCCCATGAGCAGTTACAGTGTTCTTTTCTGTTATATAGCACCTTGTAAATGGCTCAGAATGAGGCAAAAGGCAGCTCCCATTCAACTTTTCAACTCAGTATGAAGTTACATAGGCTTATTAATAATTTTATTGTATGGCAGGTAACTTCTAGAGAATCTGGACTTAAAGTTCTTCATATCAAAGAGAATTGAAAAACTCCAACTTTACTACAAGTCAACTCTACCTCGATGGTTTCATGAGGCCTTTGCTTTTTAAGGTGCCAAGGAAGATTCCGAAATCTCATTGTATGCCAATGAGCTCAGACTAGTTGCTTAATGAAGAAAATTTCTTTTCCAAAGATCTCCTGGGCCAGCTGGGTAGCCCAGCAGACTAAAGTGTCTGTTTAGGCAGGTGCTGAGACCGGGGTTTGATCCTCAGCATGCTGTGCTGGCTCCACCCCCGGGATGCGCTGAGACGGTGACTGAGATTGGGTGTGGTGACATGGGTGTGGTGACACATACCCATAACCCCAGCACTTGGGAGGCTGAAAATAGGAGGATCACTGTGAGTCTGATCTATGTTGTGAGACCCTGTAGAGTCTGTATTAAACCCATTAAAAAAAGATCTCTCTAGAAATAGATATACACGAACACACACACACACACACACACACACACACACACACTGTAGTATATGACAAAGCTATTTGGAATTGAGATGTTTAAATAATTTGTTTTAATATAAAATTAAATCAGAATAAGTGTTGCCTTTTTTCTCTGGACAGAATGTCGATGCTAAGACTTCTGAGGAATTGAGGAGAATACTTGTACAGAGGTCATTGGCTTTCTACATTCTCAGTGTCCTTGGCTTGGGAATTTACAGCCTTGGTGGACCTTCCGGTAGGCCCAAATGGCACTGCTATTTTAAACATTTTCTCCCATGACTGATTTTTTAAACAAATTATTTATTTATTTTTTTAAAATTTTGAACAGGGTCTACAGGGTCTCACTATACAGATTGGACTCAGAATGATCCTACTGTTTTTCAGCCTCCCAAGCACTGGGATTACAGGTTCCCCTACCACCACATCCAGTCTCAGTAGTTTCAGTGTGTCCCTGGGGTAGGGCAGCACAACAAGCCAGGGATTGAACCCTGGCTTCTGTGTCTGCCTACGTAGGTACTTTAATCTGCTGAGCTATCTGGCCGGCCCTTCCCATGACTGATTGATTGGTTGATTGCAATACTGGGGATATAAACCAGGTCTGTTACAATAACCTATATCCTCAACCATTTGTTATTATTATTATTATTATTTATTTATTTATTTTAAGACAAGATCTTTCTAAGTTGCTAAGTTTCTCAAGGTGCATTTGGACTTGTGGTGCTCTTGCCTCAGTTTCCTAGGGTGTTGGAATTACACGTGTGCCACCATATTTGGTCCAATGGCCCTTTTGGTTTCTTCTTTGTTCTAGCCTTCATTCTAGCATGAAATTTCCTACACTGTCAGGATGTATTTTGGGGAAAACAGATAAACCAAACTACTTAGGCTTCTATAAAATTAAGCATCACTATGGACATACAAGGTTTGAACAAAATATATAGGAACTGTAAAACAATTTTAAAAATATAATAAAAGACATACTTTTATTAATTCCACTCAAAATGCTCCCCATCTTGGAATATACTTATCCAATCATTTTGCCACTTTCTGAATCAGTTGTGGGAGTCCTCTTTCATGAGCTTCATTACAAGGCATGACAAAAAATACAGCGAACGCTGCTGTTGAGTGGCATCCAACGGAAAGCTAGGCCCATCGAAACAATTGGTGTGTCTTCCTCCATCTTAGTCACTGGATCTGGCACTATTCAAATTATTCCTCTTACCCAAAGTCAAAATATTCATGGACGATAACTATTGAGCTGACACAGAATGCAGAAGCAGCCACGACAGCACCACTAGACACACTCCAGAAGGACAACTTCCAGAAGTGTTTCAGAAAGTGCCAAGAACGATGAGATATGCTTTTGAAGAAAAGCAAAACATTTTGAGGGGGATGAGTGGTAATGTATCCCTTACTGTAAAAAAATTTCAATTTAAACATTTACCATATTCCGCTTTATCAGCTCTAAAAAGGTTATCAGGAAATTAATCACAGGAACACTTGCTACTCATGCTGGTTCTTTGTGCGCATGATCAGACAGGTCACTTATTCTACTGAGTTATCTCTCCGGCCCCATCAATGCCTTTTGCCTTTACACTTCCCTAATTAATTTCCTTTAAACCTATAAGCAATGTAATTGAAATTGGACCTACCAAAGGAATTGCTGGGCCTGTTTGACGGATGATTAATTGAAACAAATAAAGGTTACAGCATCCAATCTGATGAAGAATCAGGACATAAAACCAGGTCCCTGAACTCTCAATTGAATCTACCTGTCAGAGTTTTTTCTGTCCATATCAGAGCTTTCACCAACACAAGCAGAAAACAACTCATCACGGAGGAATAGGTTGTGGGCTGATGCATGTCCCTGAATATCTGAGAGATTTTAAGGAAAATCCACTATAAAGAAAGAACCAGGCATGCCACATTCTCTGCCATCACTTGAGCCTGCGAGCGTCCAGGGCTGGCTGTGTTAATGCTAGCAAATGAGGGTGCTGTGGGGTTGTCATCACTGAGCTCTTTCTCCTAATATGAGCGCACTGCTAGGATTACCGTAAACAGTAATGGTTGGATAAGCTCAGAGGGCAATTATGGCTTATGTTTTGGGACTCTTTTCCACTAGTTACTTTATGAATTCTGTATAGATTTGCCTTAAAAATGTTCTCAAAATTTTCCTTAGAGTTAAAATTAAGGGAGATGAAAGCAGAAAAATGCTAGTATTCATCTTTTCTAACTGAGTAAATCTGAGAAAGAACATTTGGGTCAATCCACAGGTTTTTTTTTTTAATTTGTGTATTTGGTACAGGGTCTCACTATGTGGCTTGAACTCATAATGATCCTCCTGTTTCAGCCTCTCTAGCACTGGGATTATAGGTGTGCGCCATCATGCCAGGTTTTGGTGGTTGGCATGGCGGGCCCAGGAAGGGGCTAGCACAGCATGATATACTGGGGATTGAACTGGGTCCTTGCACTTGCCAGGCAGGCACTTGGACCACTGAGCTATCTCCCATCTATAGTTTTAAGAACAAAAAGGGGGCTTTCAGAAAGACCAAAGTCTGCCATTGGGCAATTGGTCAGTCATAGTGCCAGCATGGTGCAACTCTGGGTGGTGTACCTCGCATTTTCTTCTAGATCAGCACAACCAGGGCAGTTGTGGATGCCCAGCTTTCAAGATTCCAGGGACCCTACTGGCATAATGAGACTCTCAGTTCTGCTTAATCGCTAGCATCTACACACATGAATATTAAAGACAACAGAGGAAAGGAAATTTTTCTCTGTCCTCTCATTTTTAGTGAAGTTGGTTTCTATAGGAGACCATTAACTATGGGTCCAAACTATTATTTAAGAAAGGATCAAAGAGGGAAAAACAGAAATGGAGCTTCCTCTCCCCATTTTTCTAAAATAAAAAGCAAAACAAAACAAAACAAAAAACCCAAAAAAACAAAAACAAAACAGACCCAAAACCAAAGACAGGCCAAAGACAAACTGAATAAGGAGAAACTTGCCAAAGAGGGAGGACTGCTAGAGACGACAGAGTGCCAGCCAGTTTTGAATGATCTGTAAAGATCTGCTCCTCAGTGAGCTTTCTAGGATGACCATTAACCTCTTATGTATCTGCCATATGTATAACCCATGGAGTTCAATCTGTTTATTGTTACTTCTTTGAATATGTCTTTCAGGGTGTTTTCAGGACAATGAGAATGTATTGCAAGTGTTACTCTCCCTTGTTTGGGTAAGTTTAAAAATCAGCATATTTAGTTTTCTCAAATGGAAGCCCTATCACAGAACATCTAACCTCAAATATGTCCTCTGGCTCCTCCAATGACATCTCCTCTTACCCCACCTATGTGGGCTCGCATGATTTCTCTTCACTGTTTCCTTGTTCTCTGGCTTTAGGTGCACTTGTCTCCTTCTATGGAGCCCCTCAGGCTATGGGACCTGTGGTCTCTTTGGCATTCATAGGCAAGCCTGGCCGTGCACACCTTCTCAGGAAAGGTTGGCTGTTTCGTTGAAAATTGACAGCACCATCTGTGTCTCTGCCACCCTGGCTCCATCCTCATTAGCAACCCCGAATTATTTCTTCCATATTACAGTAACCCTTCATCCTTTGTAGTTTCACTACCTGCATTTTCAATTATTCACAATCAACATGGTCTGAAAATAGTAAAAAAAAAAAATTCTTAAAGCAAACAATTTGTGACTTTGAAATTGGGTATCATTTTGAGTAGTATGATGAAATCTCTAGTAGTTCTCTCCACTCACCCAGGACATGAATTACCCCTTTGGCCAGTGTATCCTTGCTGTATACACTACCCAAGTGTTAGTCATGGAAGCCATCTGATTATCAGATTGACTGTAGCAGTCTCACAGTGCCTGTATTCAAGTAACTTTTATTTTATAATGGCCCAAAGAGCAAGAATAATGATGTTGTAGACTGAGTACATTATATGGCAATACCATTTTATTACACATTTTTTCCAGTATTGAGGATTGAATCCAGTGCCTGTACACTGAACTATATCACCAGTCTATATAATTTTTATTTTATTTTATTTTTTAAAAGACAAGATTTTGCTAAATTGCCTATGCTTCGCTGGAACTTGTGATCCTCCTGCCTCAGCCTATAAGAGTACATGATATTCATATATCACTGTGTGCAGCTCTAGTTATTGCTAATCTTTCATTGTGCCATATTTTTTAAGTTAAAATTTATCATAGGTATGTGTGTATAGGACAAAATGGAGTATAAATAGGGTTTCATATTATCTAAGGTATTTAAGTTTAAGGTATCCTCTCAGGGTCTTGGATTGTACCTCCCACAGAAAAAAAGGAATTACTGTATACATCATCTTCTAAAATAATACAGTATCTAATTTATCTATTTATACTCTTGACTGTCCATTTACCCCACCTTCACATCCTCATAGAATCTAACCTTCAATGGTGGAATTTTTGTCTACTGTTTTTACTGATATTTTTCTCATGACTAGACAAGTACACATGATTAGTAAACACCCAGCACCAATTTTTCTTGGATAAATCCATCATTACCGGGTCAAGTAGCCATACAATAAGATCTGGATCAAACAGGTTCATTCTATAAGCAAAGCATCAATCAAAACAACATTTTCCTGTCCTTATTCACTTACAGTGGTACATCTGACACTGCTCTTTGGAATCATGATTGTAGGGGCAACTATAGATTTTGGGGAAGGCACTGGATTTCTTTCCAATGTGCTAGTTCCCTTTAAAAAGTAGTCTCAGAAAAAAACTTGTTATTTGAAAAATAGATGAATTGCTAAAGGGGTCAAAGCACATTTCAATTTTTCCATGAGAAAACAATAAACCAGATGATACAGCCTGAACAAAGGCTTGTCTGTCTCTTAGCACTGAGAAAGTTATATGCCAAGGTCCTGTCCCTGGTCAACCTTTCAGGGCCTCTTCAGAGCTTGCCAGACCTTAACTGCATACAGCTCTGCGCTCTTTTCCCCACTTCTTTTATTTTCTTTTATGTTTTTAAAAGACATACACAGGTTTTTTCTATTTGTTTTTTTTTTCTATTTTAAATATAATACATATATATGGAAGAAAAGTTATAAAGTACAGAAAAATTATGATGGATCAACACAATTACATGTTTTCCTACCACTCAAAATTATATACACATATGCATGCAGAACATTTTGCATCTGGAAAAACACATTATATTGGAAGTTCTTTATATAATTTTTGATCAGCAGGATTTTCATCTACTTGGGACCGACTCTAGGACAAGCAGAAATATTAAGCTTTTCTCCCCTGAATAGTGATAACTAACTGGTTGCATAAAAGAGCTGCACACATACTTTTATTCCTTCAGACAAAACCCTGTTACCTTTTGGACTCCAGCTGAGAAGAAACGAACAGAATGGAGATCTAGAATTTGCAATTATGCAAATTATCTTTTGTTTTCTAAACTAATGAAGGCTGTACAGTATCTTAGTATAATTGAAACATGTTTCAGTAACACCTCAAGGAGGGTCTCTGAGGCACACATACATACATGTGTGTATGTGTGCATACTTGTGTGTCCAAATGCATATAACATAGGAGAACCTAAGGAGGTTGAATGGCACGTGACAATCCTGAGAATCTAGAGCAGTTCCATAGGGTCCCTTTTCATACTATGTGCTATTACTCTGCCTTGACCCCTTACCCATTCTTAGCCAAATAGACTCCTAGCATGTATTTTGGCAGGCTCCTGTATGCCACAGAACCACAAACTTCAGTTACTTAACTTTCATATTATTTTGCAACTTCTGTGATGTATCAAGGGCTGGCAGTTAATAGATGGCTTGTGGACCTATAAAACAAGGAGCAGGATTGGTGAGCTCACAAGCCCTCTACAAGGAAATAATTGATCTCTGAAAAAAATTTCTTTTTCTGATAAGTGACTTTGTGAGAAGAAGTAATATAATAGTTTAATAAAAGTTCTGACCCATCTCTAAGGTATAGCAACTGGCAGGTGATTACTTCAAGTCATAGTTATCATTATAATCACCTTTCCATTTGTTTATATCCCACCATAGGACAGAGTTATCAAAGCTTTGGTCCTTCCCAAGTGTGTTTTAGTAGAGCAAACAAAGAATCCAAAGCAATCTTTGGATTCCGAGATCTTGGAAATCTGAGAAAGAACCTAAAATCTCTCTTGCTATAAAATAACAATTCTTTATTGAACATTTGGAAAATATAGAGACACAAAAGGAAATAACAATCATGTTTGATTCTACCACCTGGGAAGCCGAAAACATTTCTTGAAATTTTTCTATTGGAAAATTATAATCTGTTCATTTTATTCAGTGCTGATATTGGCTCTGTGTAACCTTCCTATTCCCCCCAGTGCATGCCAAGTATTGAAAGAAACTGATAGAAAGGCCAAGTGGAAATACTTTTCTGCTTCATTCCTACAGCAAGTATATAAGCCCTTCACGAAAACCACATGAGAAGTTTAAGGTTGGAAATGCTATGCCATGTAATTTCGCAGTGAGAGAACAGACTTTCTTTTTTCTTGGAATGCGTGTCTTAACTATAGCTTTTAAGTTAATTTTTAAGCTGTTTTAATTATAATTTTTAAAAATGTCTTTGCTTGTTTTACAGCACAACTAAGAGAAAAATACAGACATTTCCCATATGTTACATGTACCGAGTCTTTTCCATTGTGAAGAACCCTGACTAGGGTATGAAATTATTACAATTAATGAACCTACCTCACTGCCTCGGAGTTATTCAGAGCCTATAATTTGCATTAGGACTCACTCTTGTAGCATAGATTCTGTTTGGACAAATGTGGAATGACACTTACTGGTCATTAGAGTGCCATACAGATAGTCACTACCCTAAAAATCCCCCGTGCTCTGTCTTTCCCCTTCACTCTAGTTTTCATATTATAATCTCAGATATGTAAAAACTTAATTATATACTTTATTATAAAAGAAAAATAGAAATTAAGAAGCTCAGTAGATGATTTTTTAAAAATTATGAACCAGAGTTTTATTTATAGTTCCATTGTGGGTGGGCGCACATTTATTAGGATCATTTGTGGAACATTTATTTCCAAGTGTTCACCACAGACAAACCTTTAATTTAGCTTATTCAATAAACTACATCAGTGCTTTATTTCTGATTGATAATTGACAGATATAATTAATCTGTTTTATTACTATCATCATCAACTTTATGATTTGTTTACATAAATGTTAATCATGATCCTCATTACAGTTCAATACATAAAATGAGGTGAATAATGAATTATACATCTTAAATTTCTAAGATCATTTTTGACTGTTAAGTTATTTATGGGACTTTTCTATGCTTCTGGGAGGGGGATAGGTATAACCTACGTATAACCACTTTGGAAAACTATTTGGCAGAATCATTTAAAGTTGACCTAATAGTTGCAGTTCTGGACAGATACTCAAGAAAATGTATAATTTTGTGTACAAGGGGACATAAACAAAAATTTTAATAGCAGTATCATTTGTAGTGTTCTACAAATTAGAGATGCCAAATGATTATCACTAGAATTAATGAATGAATAATCATAATCACATGCAAGTACACACACACACACACACACACACACACACACACAGTGACATACTGGGCTACTTATGGCACTGATCAGTGATTTTTTTCTGTAAAAGGACACATAGTAAATGTGGTAGGCTTTAAGGATCAGACAGTCCCTATCATGACTATGCAATTCCTGAAGGACACATCTATATTCTAATAAAATGCATGATGGATCAGATTTAGTCCATGAGCTATAATAAAGCAAACAAAGCAAATAAGCAAAAAGAATGAACTACATCTATGTGTTAGGGCACAGATAAGTCTCATAAGCTATGCTAAGTGAAGAATGCAAATAAAAAGAATACGGAACAGAATTGAAATGTGTTATTGTTCTGGCTTTTGTCTAGATGTCCCCCTCAAAGCCTCATACAGTCATAAGTTGGGTTTCTAGAATTTTTTATTGATTCGTGGTGCAATGCTGAGATTATGGGTGTGAGTGCTATACTCATAGGCAGGTACCCTGCATATAAAGAATGGTGGTGGCATAGAGAATTTGCTCCTCAGAATAAGGGTCAGGTGCTCGGTGGTCCAGGAACTCGACCTCTGCAGCCAAGAGAGAAGAAAGCCTGGCTACTGCTCCAGCTGGCAGCAGACCTTGGCATTATCCATGTGGCATTGGTTTTAGGCACATGCAGCATGTAGGGAGGTTAAGAAGGCTTCAGATTTCAGAAGAAGGCCTAAGAGGCCAGGCAGTGTGCCCCTGAGAGGGCAGTGTATGAAGCAAAAGATGCAGTTGAAACTCCAGAAGTTTGGAGAAGCCAGGGATGTGGATTGCCTGGGGAAAATTACAAGGGGGAGCAACGCTGGCCCAAGAGAGAAGCTGTGAGAGCTAAAACCAGCTGAAGAGCCATAGAGGTGGAGCCACACAAGCCCTTTGGAGTTCACAACTTATAGATTGCTTTAGATGTTCCATATCGAACTACAAGACTTTATATTTGCCCTGCTGGATTTTGAACTTGCTTTGGTCCAATCCTTTGTATCCTGTTTGTACCTTTTGGAATGATAGTATTTATCCTGTGCCACTGAATATTGGAAGTGTCTAACTTTTTATTTTTACAGGAGTTCACAGCTAAGAGTTTGCCTTACATTTCAGAGGAGACATGGGACTTGGATTTTTCAGCAGTGTTGAAGCTGTTAGGACTATAGCAACTCTTAGAGATGGATGAAATGCCTTTTGCATAATGATACCTACATGAGTCTTTGGGGCCCAAGGGTGCAATGTTACGGTTTATGTATAGATGCCCCATACAAGCCTCAGGCAACCACAGGGTGAGCTTCTAGAGTTTTTGATTGATTTGTGGTCCAATGCTGAGATCATAAGTGTGAGTGCTTTACCCATTGGTGGGCAGCCCTGCATGCAATATAAGGGAGGGAAAGAGACTCGCTGTCTGCTGCTCCTCCCTTTCTGCTCTTACACTTTTCTGCCACCACGAACTGCTACCCTCTCCCATGCGCCACTCTGCCTTGAAGTCAGCCAAGTATGGACTGAAACCTCCAAAAACTGTTTAACTAGATAAAACTTTCTTTCCTTAATTTTGGGCATTGGGTTTTTCATCTCAGCAATGAGAGAAAAGTAACCAAGACAGCTATGTACGTGATCCAATTCTCTATAGTGAATGCAATCACTATGTGCTATAAACATGTAGTAATAAAAGTAGAAAACAAAGAATACACTTTCAAAATGACATTTATATAAATTTCATAATTAGGACATAGAAGTCAGTGAGTTAGAATGGGATCTTTCAGAGTTAGTGTCTGGGAGGAGGGATATGGATATATGTCTATTAGTATTACAACTTAAATGTGAGTCTCCTATCTCATGTGTGGAAATCTTGATCCCCCAAGCATCAATGTTCAGCCATGGGGCCTACAGAAGTAATTAAATCATGTGGATGCTGATGTCATCAATAGCTGGATCCATTGATAAGTTCATACAAGAATAGATTGATTATTTACTAGGAGATGAAGTCCAGCTGGAGGAAGTCAGTAACTGGAGGGTGTGCCTGTCAAGATTGTACCATGTTCCTGGCCCCATTCTCACTCACTCTTGCCCTTTCTTTGCTTGCTAGCTACCATGAAAGGAACTCATTTCTTTGCTGTGTCCCTATGGGCCAAAGTAAATCTTTCTTCATTGAAGTTACATCAGGTATTTGTGACAGTGATGGAAAGCTGGCCAATGCAATCAGGCTGCATGGTTTTATGTGGACACCTGAACTTGGATTTTTTTTTTCTTTTTTTGGCTGGCTCAGGCTGCCTTCAGGGCAGGTCTGGTAAGGCTTGAGGATCTGGGGATCGAACACAGCATCCTGATTGCTTTGTCTAAGCAGTCTCTTAAACAACTGATGGGCAGGCCCCTGGACACCTGGGAAAGTTTTGCTCACCTGTACTGTTTAAAATTGGTTATTTCACTATTTCAGTTAAAAGAAAAATATTCTTTAATCAAGATAAACTAATAGCTAAATAAGTGAATACAAGTAGAAATGTTAATAAATATATACATTATAACTTCAGTTGCTGAGGGACAGCAGCTACTGACAAATATAAGCTGGGACATATGTATGCATGTTGTTAGTTCTTGTTTTCTAATGTTAAATACATGAATCGAATACTCAGTTTCTTAAAAATGCTAACATTTGAAACTGATCTTCTAAGATGTTTTCTGCATAGGAAAGTAAATAAAATAAACATGCACAATAACATTTTTTAAACAGACACATCTCCATTTTCAACAATACAATCATTACTAGAGGAAAATATTTACTGTTATGACGTAGATTTTTACACAACTCTCAGTGGTCATGTCTGAGATCTGTCCTCTGAACTTCTACACTTCTGGTAGCTGGACCAGGCTGGGAGAAGTTAATGTCTATTTTGGGAAGAGTAGGAGGGAAAGCGTGGATAACGAGAGGTTAGATAACAGGTACCAAGTCACAGTTCGAAGGAATAAGTTCTGGTATTCCATGCTACAGTGGGATGTATGTATATCCATTTTATGAAGATTTAGAAAGGAGGAACATAAAGGCTCCTAGCATCAAGAAATGATAGAAGAAAATGTTAATAATGCTGATCGGCTCAGGGTACACGGCCTGCAAGTGTTGTAATACCACAATGATCCCCATTAGTATGTACAATTAATACATGTTACTGGAAAAAACTTTCACCTCTCACTTGCCAGACTCTCAACCTTCACATCCTATGAAAGCAATATCTGAATCAAGGTCCTTTAATTTTGAGAGATTCACCTAAGCCTCTGTGATGACCAACTCCCAAACATTTGTGAAATTATCCAAAACATGATCGTAGTCATTCATATCCTGTCACCTGGAGTCATCCTGACATTTCATTAGTCATTCCTCTTGTAAATATAACCTGTGAAAGAAGGCTTTTCCTGATACAAAAAGAGAAACAGCAGAAAGAATAAGCATCTTGCACAAAATTGCCTGGTGGGATTAATTATTAACAACTCCATTCTATAAATAATGCAGTAATTCAGGAAAAATATGTGAAATGTTTCCTTCAAAACATGGAAACTGTATTTTTGAGCTCAGTAATACTTCCAAAAGGTTCTGTTACTTTTTCCAAATACTTGGTATTCTATAGGATGGCAAAATAGTGCAATGCAGTTTTTTGGCATTGTAATAAAAATTTTAGAAAGCAGTTTGACATGGTAACTCTTTAAATGTATTTATATATTCCAAAACCTCTGATATGATTATCACAAAAAGGGTACTTTTTTCACAACCTCATGGAATTATGTACTCCATGGACTTTTCTGGCATTATTACAGTTACCCTCTGCATATAGATGTTCAAATTAGTTATGGACAACATGCATGTGACCATGTGAACATATTATGTGAACATAGGATCATGGTTCCATGTCACTATAATGGAGCTGAGAAATTCCTATTGTTTAGCACTTTCTGTGCCATTTCTTAGTGTAGGGTTTTTTTTTTTTTCAGTACAGGGGATTGAACTTAGGACTCTGTGCTTCCCAGGCAAACGCTTATTCTACTGAGCTGGCCCAGCTAGGTATGTTTAGATGCATAAAAGTCATTGTGTTACCATCACTTGTATCTCTCAGTACATACCATGCTGTGCTAGTGTGTAGCCAGAGAAATAGGCTGCACATGACCTAGACCTGTCGATGGCTGTCCTGTGTGGGCTATGTAAGTATACTCGATGATGTTGATCACTGACGAAATAAATGAATGCTGCACCTCTCAGAATGTGTTCTTGTTTTGAAGCAATACATGGCTGCATTCACAAATGTGAGGGAATCTTTTGGAATGAAACTTTCAATTTTCTATTGTGGCATGTGGAATAGAATCCCCAGAATCTAGAATTTGGATGAAGATAAAATGACCAATTTACAATGCTTCCTCATGTTGACCATTTTATTAAATCATGAGTCATAGAATTTTTAAAAATGCTGCCTGAAGCTCAAATGTATTAAGCTAATATGTGATTGACTACTTAAAATTTGACAAAAGAAATCCATAAGTCATTATAAATATAGTTTCAGATCTGCCTTTAAGATTCTTGTAATAAAAATAATCAGTTACTCAAAGCCTGAACGAATCAGTGATATGTGAAACTTTTGGTATTACGATATCTGAGCTTCTATACCACTTGTTAGCTACTTCTTTGGAACAGATCTTGTAATTTAATAAACTATCTTTTGGTATTGTGGGTTTGACAAAGAAATGTTTAGATTATCTTTTGTTAGACGCATATGCTGAAAATGTTTAATGTTCTGGCATTTGAATATAGCAAAGATGGCAATTGCTATCGTGGCAACAAGTATTCATTTTTAATAGTCTAAAATTCTATTCTTGTATATTTTATAATATATATATTTTTTCTCTGAAAATGTCTATATTTTGTGACTGTTTATAATCTATGAATGTTAGAAAGCCATGTATTTATAGTTGTTAAAGCAGATAGTTTGATAACCACAGGGTAGTACCTCTTAAGCCACCCTATGTAGACAGCCTATATGAAGAATTTAAGAGGTAGAAATATACAGAGAAATATAATCAGATCTCTCAGTAAAAAGTTGTAATGTTATGCATTCCTCAGTTGATGGGGATTTGGGTGTTTCCGAGATCTGACTAGGACAGAGAGCACTGCTATAAACACGGGTGCACATATATCACTGCGGTATGATGTTTTTTCAGTTCTTCTGGAAAAATACCCAAGAGGAGAATAATGGGCCAAATGAGACCTTTAATCCTAGTGTTTTGAGGGACCTCCACACTGATTTCCACAGTGGTTGTACCAGTCTGCACTCCCACCAACAGTGGGTTTCTTTTCTCCCACAGCCCCTCCAGAATTTTCTGTTGGTTGACTTCTTGATGATAGCTCTTCTTTCTGAGGTGAGATTTCATCTCAGTGTTGTTTTATTTTGCATTTCTTGAATGACCAGTGATGTGGAATATTTTTTCATATATTTATTTGCCATTTGTATTTCTTCATCTAATAAGTATATGTTCATCTCAGAAGGCCATTTTTTTAATTGGGCATTTGAATTTTGGGGGCCTGATTTTAAAAATTCTTTATATGCTCTAGATAGAGGTCCATTGTCTGAGGGACAGCTGGCTAAAATTTTTTTCCAGTTCATGGGTTTGGTTTTCTTCTTACTCTGTTAGAGATTTCTTCTGATGTGCAGAAACTTTTATACAATGGAGTATTACTCAATTATAATGAGGATTTTATAGGTAAATAGGTGCAACTAGAGACTATACTCATAAGTGAAATAAATTAGATCCTCACGCATAAATATTGTATTGTCTTGCTAGTGTAAGAACATGACAGAGTAAACAAAAGCTGAAAAGTATAATACATACTGTGAAAGGGAAAGAAACTGTTCCAAAAGGAAGGAGGAACTGGAATGAGGGAAAGGAGAATAGAAAGAAAGAGGGAAATGAAAAAGAAATATATATATATATATATATATATATATATATATATATATATATGTCATAATTGTATTGCTGATTTCTGGTGGTTTATTGAAAGGAGCAGTTAATGCTTAAATTTTTTTCTCTCTAGTTTTTAATTTTTTATAATTTTTGACCAATTTTGCATCCTTGTATCTGGTAATCTGAGCAACTAATTTGAAGACAACAATATGCAATCTAACACCATTGTTGGATTCTTACAATTTTGTTTAGTGAAATCCTGTATCATTTTTAATCTTTTATTCTCTTTAAAAATTAAAAAAAGTCATGTCTTGTGGTCATAAATAAAAATGAAATCGTGAGACAAAGAGAACAGTGGTGTATGCAAAGCTCCCTGGGAAGCCTCACCCTGAGAGTATGAGGCCTCAGAGAGGCTTCAAAGCCAGTACAGGAGGAAGTGAACCAGGGGAGGGGCCGAGAAGGAAGAGGAAGCTCTGATGTGAATGGCCGAGGCGAGCCAGGTTCTGAAGAAGGTGGCCTTTCCAGAGTTCATGTAGCGTCACACAGGTTGGAACGGTGACGCCGAAGTAAGAGAGGTTGGAAGTCTCCTAAAGGCCTTGCTGAGCAATGGGAGCAGGTGAAGGGTGAATACACATAACCTTACCCCATCCTTCAACCTTGAGTAGGAGGTTCTCTGCTTCATTTAGGCTGTGTTAGGATTAGAAATACAGATAACATAAAGACTCCCCTGAAATCTGCAGGTGAGAAGGAGACATGGAAGAACTCTCACCCAATATGTACAGGATAGAAGAGAGGAGTTTGTGAGTTAGGATCAAGGAGCAGGAGCAGAGAAAGAGGAGAAGGAATGCAAGGTGGAAAGGGAGGAAGGAACATCATTAAGGAGAAAAGAGAAGGGGAGGGTTTTTATGAACACAGAACAGTTACTCCTCTGGAACGTGTGTTGGGAAATATTCATAGCTTAGAGTTTCTTGGATTTTTAATTTTAAAGAATGGGCCTTGGGCCAGCCTGATAGCTCAGCAGACTAGAGTGCAGCAGCCGGGGTTCAATCTCTGGCTTGGCGTGCCGGCTCTGCCTGTGAGGCGCTCTGAGATGGCAATTGAGACTGGGTGTGTGCTTGTAATCCCAGAGCTTGGGAGGCTGAAGACAGGAGTCTCAGTATGAGTTGGATCTGTGTAGTAAGACCCTATCCTAAATAAGAAAGGAAGGAAGGAAGGAAGGAAGGAAGGAAGGAAAGAAGGCAGAAAGGAAGGAAGCTGGGGAGATAGCTCAGCCATCTAAGTGCCTGCCTAGCAAGTGCAAGGACCCAGGTTTGACCCCAAGTACCACATGCCTTGCTAGCCTAGGAACCCAGGACATGTCACCGGCCACCAAAACCAGGTGTGGTGAAGCACACCTCACACTCCCAGCACTGGGGAGTATTGAGTCAAGAGGATCACTATAAGTCTGAGCTGCATAGAAAGACCCTGTATCAAATAAATGAATAAAAGATTTTAAATCTATCTATCTATCTATCTATTGATCAATCGATCGATCGATAGATAGATATAGAGATAGAGATATGAATGGGCCTTGAAATGTTGATTCATAGTTGCTAACCTCAGCAAGGTTCTCTCTCTGACTCTTTTTCTCTGTCTGTCTCTGTCTCTGTCTTTCTGTCTCTTTCTCTTTCTCTGTCTCTGTCTCTCTCTTTCTTTTTCTCTTATACCACTCTAGTCAGTTGTTTACATTTCACATAATCTTAGTTTCAAATTAACTTTATGCTCTCACCCACTCCTCTCCTTACTCTCCTCAGAGTATCATGCTTCTCAAAACATGATTAGATTGCACATCAGTGTCTCCCACCAGTCAGTGCCCACCCTGCCACAGAGGATGTCTCTGTCCTCTTCTTCCTGCTCCATCTTGACACCACCTTATTTGTCACAGGTGGGTTGAAGGCTCACTATTGCTTCTTTCTCTTTTGAAAAACCTTAGCTACTTCCTCCACTCTCTGTCCTCACTGACACATACACCGCCCAAGAGAACATTGCTGACCCAGACTGAAAGTGCTTTTCTAGGCCCCACCTTTCTTACTCAGACAAGTTCCTTGATGGAAGAGCGCCCTCCTCAGCCCTGTCTGCCACTGACTTTAGAGCCTTGTCCCCTCTCTGCCCTTGTGCAAATTATACTCTGGCTGTGCCTCAGTTACTCTTCTCTCATTGCTGGGACAAATGCCCGACACTCAAAATGAAGGAAGGAAAGATTTATTTAGCTCATAGCTAGTGGAGGTTTCAGTCCATATTCGGTTGTCTCCAAGGCAAAGCAGCACAAGGCAGAGAGCATCCTTTCATGGTGGCAGCAAAGAGCAGAGAGCAAAATGGAGGTGTAGCAGCAAAAAATGGCAACAGAGAGCAAGCCTGCCTCCCTTAGGTTGCATTCAGGCTATCCGCCCCAGTCTGGGTGCAGTACTTATGCCCGTAATCCCAGCAGCACTCACACCCATAATCCCAGTGGATTGTGAGTTAATCACAAATTCTAGAAGTCCACGGCATGACTGCATAAGGCTTTGGGGGGACAACTAGACACAAATCATACCACTTTCAGGTTGCTTAGCAACATGATGTCACTTTCAGGTTGCTAAGATCAGTAGACACCTTTTGGCCTTAATCGCATTTGACCTCCACAGCAGTTCACTCGTTACCATGCCTTTCCTTCTGAAACTCCCCTCTTGGCTGTGATGGCTACTGTAGCATTCTTTCCTGATTTCTCATCTCTCCATCTACTCATTTGGAGTCTCCTACCTGTTTAGCCTTCTATAGATTTCATTTTACCTGACCAAACTTTTGAGGTGAGACTTTCTAAGGTGCACCTTATGTCACTCTCTTCACCATGCCCTGGGTGAGCTCATCCCCAATATGTTGTCATAGCCACTCACTTTGCATCTCTCATCTCAGCCAGAGTTCCCCTCACCTGAGACTTTCCTGAGCACTTCAAGTTTCCTTCCTTAAACTCACCACCTCATTTGCCCAAATACAAAACTGCTTCTGTATTCTGCATTGGTGGTGGTAGGGGCATTACCTCTATTTCATAGCATTGCCTGTGCTCAGTCCACACTCGTTCTATCATTCCCTTGCAAAATCTCATCTTTTGCTTTCTATCCTTCCTGATATTGCCTCAGTTCAGGCAGCACTCCTCATTTCTCATCTGATAATTGCTGTTATTTCCTAAATTGCTCTCTCTCTATCCTAGGCATTCTCTACTCTAGACAACCTGCACATCTCTCCTGACAGCTCTTATGCTTAATCACTCTGAAACAGTGATTTTTGTCCTGTCACAAGGCCCTTCAGAACTGTTCCTACCCTCCTCTCCACACTGTTAACTTACAACTTCTTTTATTCTATTCTCCAAGCATAGCGGTCTTCTCACAGTTGCTCTAATTGCTCACAGTAATTTGCCTGTACCAGTCGCATTTCCTGCCTAGAAATGCTGCCACCTTTCCAACAGTCTCCCTGCCCAGTGTCCTGAGGCTGTGTGCTGCTCTTTTTGGTGCTCAGGTCTTTCCCATCTCTTGCACAGAGCACCCGGCAGACACCCTTCCAACCTTCCTCTTCCTATAAGACCTAGGCCTGGTCTTAGGACTTCTCACGCCGTGATGCTGTTGTTTGTGTAGCAGTCCACGTCCCATGAGACTGGGAGCTTTCTGAGAGCAGAAGGTAGAAGTACAGTGTTGTTGCATTCCAGCACTGCTGCACTGAGTGTGCTCGTGATGTTTACTGATTGCACATATTTCGTAAGTGTAGCTTTGTGTGAAGGATGATAGATTTCACCGAATGGCCTTTTCTTTATTGTCAGACAGAAAATAAAAGGAATAGAATATGAGATGGATATGTCTGTCACTCTTAGGCTTGATAACTTCCATCTTAATAATCGGGTTTTGCTGCATTGTTATTCTGCAGCTAGCTCTTGTCTGAGCCCTGGATCCCAGCTGCATTCAGAAGTGCGAGGTTTTGTTGCCTTGGAATTGCAGCGACATTCCATGGAAAGCAACAGTGAAACTTGTTTCCTTATGTAAAGCAATATTGATTTCCAAATAAAAAAATTTTAAAAGCAGCAGGATTATGTAGAAGCCTTTAAAGCCATCAGCCTCAGTCTGAAACAGCTTTCTGTACATTTCTATAAACATAGACCGCATCAATAACCGGCCTCCTTTCTGTTTTCTTAACACAGTGGTCCATCGGCCCAAGGNTAAACTCTGCGGCAATAGGGATTCTGCCTTGTTCACTTACATCCACCTTCAGAGCACTCCTAGCAGCGAGTTGGGCATGTGCTGACACTTGGCAAATAATTGCTAATCTCCTTTCCCTTAGGATAGTCTTGAGTTGACTGTCTTCAGAGAACTACATACTTCTTATCCAGGAACACAGAGCAGTATGTTTAGGAAGCTGCCAATTCCAAGAGCTCAGATAGGGGCTGACCCATTGTGTGGACTGTGCTTAGAGAGGGTTCTGAGTCTTGTACTGACCTGTCTTCAGCACATTTGCGGAAAGACCTGGAAGCAACTGTGCTGTCCGCACATATGCATCAGTCTGTATCCAGCCAACATATACTGTGGGCGGCTAGATAATCCAGAGGGTGGATATTCTGTAGAGAACAAAACTAAGTCCCTAGTCTTATGATGTTTATACTCTATGTGAGTGAGTGTGCCACCAGGTGAGGCTAGGGGACAGCGACAAACAAACAGATGAGTGTAAAATATGTCATTTGGTGAAAAGTGCAATGAAAATGGGGCCCTGGGGGAGGGATTGGGACGATCTTGCCACTACTTTCCCTTGGGAATACCAGCTTCCATTTGTTCTTTTTGCAGAGCTAGAAAATACTGTCCAGGAATTTTATTATTTGAGCTTGCATAAAGCAGGAGTGAATTAATATATCCAAGTGAAAGGATTGACGTGCTTGTGTCAGTTAAGATTAAAACTCAGGAAGGCTTCTAAGCTCCATAAATCAAAACAAAGCAACTTGAAAGCTTTTGTCTCAAGATCTTGAGTAGAAATTTTTAAGTCAAGTGCACAAAAATTAACACTTAGAATAATCTGTCTTTAATAATCTATGGGACTATTTTTTTTTTTTTTTTGGTT